>OZ012740.1:193904384-194156651 GCA_963859935.3 Lathyrus sativus
CAGAGATATTGACATTTCTCGCTTTATTTAGCGTTTGTCCATTTCGAGTAAATGGAAGGTCAGAGACATTGACGAGATTCGATTTTATGTACCGTATGCCTGTTTCTGCGGAAACTGAGGATCAAGGATATTGATGTCATGCTTTATGTAGTGCCCTCTTATCGTAGCGTTTGTCATTGACTCGACACCTGTGGCATCACGCAGGTGTTTGATATTGAAATTAGGTTCTCTATCGGATGATTGATCAGTTGTTGTTGTGACAACCAGATTCAATTGTTGGGATGTAGTGTTCCCAAGCAGTTTGGAAGTTTATCTCTTCGGTTAGCAAATTTCCGGGTTCTCTGGTATTCAACCGTCTTCTACCTCGATTGCCTGAAATTCGTTCGCTCTTCATCCTATCGGGTCCAAGCCGCTTGAATAAGGGCAGTTGTTGCACCCCAAAATTTGCCTAACATTCTCTTACTTGGTTATGTTTCATAGCATTGGCATATCATCATAGCATTTGCATATCATAGCATTGTTCACCTATGCAGGGGATCAAGTGATAAGCCTAGCCAGAGGGTTATTCAAGTTTGAGAAGTCACCATGATCATCAGATAGAGGGTTGAGTTCTTGAGAAGTATGAGTGCTTGTATGGGGCTCATCTACTAACCAGGAGCCATTTGAAGATCATCAGAGGGTTGTAAAGCTTTGATAATGTATAGAGTGTATGGATAGAGCTCATGGAGTCCCTAGAGGATCAAGATAGAGCTCAGTCAAATGTTTGTAGCAAGTACTAGAGTCACAGTTGAAGGGGTCGCAAGTAGGGTTTTCACCTAGTTAATCCGAGGCCAAATGAGAAATTGAAGAAGATCAAAGCCTACTTTTAGGTCATTTAGATCATGAAATGATATGTTGAGACATATGAGAGATTTTTTCAAGATCAAGTTGAGAAGAATCAAGAGTGGTTGGAGTTGCTAAGTCAGGGTTCCTTGGGTAAAATCCCCTGTTTAGTGCCAAACTTCCAAGCCATGTAAGTCAACATGCAAGTTTCATCTCCATTTTTGACCAACATGAAACTTGTATATCATGCTCGTAGCTTTAATTTGAGTACTAGAAGTCCTCCATTGGATTTATAGAACTCAAGTTATGGTCCGGACAAGTTACAGGTCCTCAGATGCCTCTGAAATCTGGCTGTAAAAATCATCTGACTTCCAAGTTGTTTTTGACCTAGAAGGGGGTTTCATATGAGCTTTTGGCCAACATAAAAGTTGTTCCTCATGATCTTAGCTTTCCAAATTGTATTATAAGTCTTCCATCTGATTTGTAGAACTTAAGTTATGAGGTTTACAAGTTAGGGGTATTTTGGGAAAGTGAGATTATAGGCCATTTTCAATCATACGTCAAAATCTCCAACTTGCACATGTCAAATGGTTTTTTGTTCAACATGGAACTTGTTTAAAATGTGGTTTTTAGCTTAACCAAGATCTCATGGTGAATTGGTTTGGCTCATATCAAAGATTGGTGTGAAGTGTGAAGAAAGAAGAAATTCAAAGGCATTTTTGGTGGGAAATTCAAATAAATGGTTATGTGCACAAAATATGCCAAATGAGTACTTGATTTGATCAGAAATTATGTTTTAGAGACATTGGCAATTTTGGATTTTTCATTTGGAGTATAATTCATGGCCTTTCATAAGGTTTCTTCATTTATAAGTTACATCACACAAATCATTCACCAAGGCAAATTGAAGGCTCTTTGTGGTTTGACTTCACTCAAGGACTATTCAGCAAGCTGACCAAAGCTTCCCAAGCAAGCTATTGAAGGAAAATTGGACATCACCATTGAAACTTTTTGGAGGAAAGTTGAAATTGGATTTTTGATTTTGGGCCTGGGCTGAACCTCTAAAAGGTTCCAAATCATTCTATAAAGGTTAAGAAACTCATCAGAAGCAGGGTTGGTGATTCATTGGTGCTGAGATTAGATTTTTCCATTGGAGTTTGAAGAAGAAAAGTGAAAGATCGAATTCTTGATTGAGGCCATTTCAAGTGCAATTGAAGCTTCAATCTTCTTCTAACATCATCACTGAGTGGATCTAGAAAGTTCTGGAGCAAGATTCAAGCCAGAAACACCACAATCGAAGCTTAAAACCAGGTTTCCACTTCTTTAAATTGCACTCAATTCATGAGTTTTTAATGCCTTAGATTCATGTGGTTAGGTTGCAAATAGGATGTAGATGATTTCTGGACAGCTAATTCGAGGATTAGCGACAAATTAAGCTTTGATCCGTTTTCGGTTAGGATGTAGAATTCTTTAATCTTAGAGTTTTAGATCATTTAATTAGTATGGTTGTAATCCTCGTGAAATTTCACACAAGTTTCATTCAAAAATCGTGGCGTTTGGTTGAGTATTGAGGGAGATAGGATTGTTCAAAGTTGGCCGGAAAATGCTTTGTTCCCGTTCAGCCATGGGGGCTGCGCGCGGGTTTGTAAATTGCAGAATTTCAAAATGAGAGAAGATGTAATCTCCATCATTCACGCATGAGGAGAGAGTAGACTTAGTCCTCGTATCCGATGGCAGCGAGCGTGCCACGTACCCCCTCCCCCATACGACGTCGTTTTGCTTAAGTGAATAGAACCAAGCTTGTTTCAGCGCTGCATAAACCAAAGGGACGCGAGTTCGAATCCTCGCGTGCTCTTTCTTTTGTTAATTGATAGAAAACTGATTGATTTAATTTGTTTGGGCCTTGGATGTATGCGCTTTTCACACCTCCCCCTAGCAGGCCCAACATGAATTAACACGTGAATTAGATACTTAATGCACCCCCTGGGCGTTGCTCCCTTGAATAATTTTACTGAATTAATAACTCAATTGGGCCCAGCGCCCAGGTGCTGTTAGAACCCCCCGTCCATGGGCCCAGGCGTGTGATACTTGTTTTTCTTACCAGATGCACCCCTCCCAATTATGTGCTTAATTTTCTTTTCTTTATTTTTCTGTTTAATGGATTGTTAGATTTAATTCATTAAAATATAGTAAATATCATAAATAAATTATGGAAAAATTTGTGATTATAGATTGAGATGTTTAGGATTTTATCATGCTTTGTATTTTAATTTTCCATGCATTTTCCATTTTATTTCATATTTTCTCTTTAGTGCACTTTTAATAATGAAATAATTTTGTTCTGAATTTGCTGATTTTCTTTCTCTCTCATATTTTGGAGTTTGATCTTGGAATTTTGTGTGCTGGTTGTATACATGTTAGTTTTGCTATGCGATTTTTGTTGGATTTTTTAGATCATTTTAAATAGGATTTTAGGGTAGTTGTTTAGGAGTGTTCTTTAGTGATTTCCTTTAGTGCACCCTTGAAGCTTTGGATTTAATTTGGGAATTTTGATTTAGATTTAGCTTATGATTTTTCTACCATAGAATGTTGATACATATAAGATGATGTAGTGTTTTCCTTAGATTTTTTAAGAGCAATTTTCTATTAGTTCCCCATTTTACAAATTGGCCTTAGAATAGGTAATCATTAGGAGATAACATTTGATGTACTTTAGAGATTCAAGTAGGTAAATGATATTTCCCTAGAATTAGTTCCCTTTCAAACACTCCTTTGCTTAATTAGGATCCTTCATTATGGGTATAATTCCTCCTGTGGAGGAATTGCCTGCCTTTCACATTGGAGTTGAGCCTAAGCAAGCTCTCTAAAGGAAATGGATTTGGTTGAGTGTCTGTGGTAGGTTCCTGTGGAACTTACCTTGCTTCTCATCTCCATTCTCCTAAAGTTCTCTCATTCTTTCCTCTTTAGGAACCTTCTTGAGGTAGCACAGTCCCTCCTGTGGGGGGAATATGGCACACCTCTTAAAGGAGCCAAACCCTTAGGTTTCCCCAAAGATCTTTTTGCTGGTTGAGTGCCTGGGATAAGCTCCTGTGGACCTTACCCTATCCTCCCAACAGCCAATTTCCTGCCATAGGATAGAAGCTTGTTTGTTTTCTTGTTGGATTCCTTTCCTTCTATTGAAGATGGTGGACTTGAAGAACAGTTACAGACTTTGGATTGGATTGCTTCCAGAAGATTGCTCTGTTGTGGAGATTGCTGGCTTGTTTTCCCTGTTTGTTTGTTTTCTTCTTGTTTAACTGTATTGATGTGTATTGATATGACTTGATTGGAGTGTTGCATTAGTATTAGGCTTCATGTAGACGATCATAGGCCTAAGAGCATCCTAACGGTTGAGTCTCTCCCCTTGCTTGTATTGCATTAGATGTTGAGTTTCTCCCTCTACTTGTATTTTTACTGTGTGGCTTTGCTTGCTGGTATTTGGTAGAGCTCAGCTCCCTTGCCTGTGTGGTTTGTGGTTTGTTTGATTGCATTTACTTTCTTTTACTGTCTTTGCAGTTATTCATATCTGGCTTGAGGTTGAGATGAGCTTGTGGAGGCTTATGCCCCACACATATTTCCTCCCTCACTTGCATTGCATGCATCTTTACAGTAATTTCTTTACAGTTATTTCTGTTACTGTTTGCTTTCCATTGCCATGTTCCCTTAGGAGCTCTGACTTCTCTTGTTCAAGACAAGTTATGACAGACATTAGGATTCTAACCATGCATGATAACATTAGTTAATTTCCCCTCTAACCTCAACCGTAGGACGAATATTGTATGATAACTGTAGGATCGAGTCAGTTTCCCTGCAGAGAGTCTGTTTCTCTTCTTATCTCAAACAACAGTAAAAAACATAATAAAGACAAGTTAGTACAAGTGCGTTACGAGCCTTAAGCTACTTGGGAAATGATGATTGAGCGGTCTCCTCTCAATCGTCTAGAGTGTTTAGTATATGTCATTTGGACGATATGCGACACATTCGCTCCTAAGTCATAGTCTCTAGTGCTGTACAAACTACAGACAACTAAAAAACGCTTCTTCCGTAAAAAACAGAAAACAAAGATCAAATATCTTTTTGTCCTCTTGGACCTTAATCCCTTGGAAATCCCTTTTTCAGAAGGAGAGTTCTGTTAAATTTCAGTTCTACCGCAAACGGTAATGCCTAAGTCTCCAAAGGTCGAGCTGCAAACACCAACTGCTGGAACTGTCTGTTAACTTTACTTGGATAAAAAGCAGCTGAACAGACTTGTGTTCTCCGTAGCCCGAACTACGTTTTCTCTGATCTTTCATGCCATATGAAAGTACGTAGGCACAAGATGCGATATCTTGGCGAGCAACCTTCCCCCCAGTTTTTTACCCGTAGTTCGGCGAACTACGTTGATTCTGATTTCTCGTTCCATACGGGAATACGTAGGCAAAAAGTGCGATATTTTGCCGAGTCATTTTCTTTCCTTTTCAAACTAGACCTTAGCGTAGATAGATAAAATCAACCCGTCAGATAAACATAGCAAGCGTGGATCCCATCGAGTACGATGGACGTGAGGAGTGCTAATACGTTCCCCTTGCGTAACCGACTCCCGAATCCAGACAATGGTTGCGATGACCTTGTCTTATACCTTTTTTTCAGGTTTTTTCCGATCGTTTCCTTTCCTGTTCTAAGGGATAAATAACGAAAGGTGGCGACTCTTCTGTTTTGCCGACGCCTTATTTTCGCAGTAGCAACAATATGTAGCACCGGGTAGTTAGGAATTCTTTTGGTTCCTTTGTGATATATCTATGTATGCATCTGCTGGAAATGTTTTGTAACCATAACTTTCAACTTGAATTAAACTGTTGGTGCATACAATGTTTATATGAATGAAGTGATTCAATGTTTAGATGTTTCCGCTTTTATTCTAAATATTGATATGTGGGTTTTAAGGACTAAGTTCCTTTGTGGTGATTTACCCTTTGTTGCATATCTCTATGAGCAGGTATTGTATGATGTTTCGAATTTCCTGGATAATGTGGCGTACCTCTTTTATACCATGTGTTAATTTATACTCTGATAAAAAATTTATTTAGTGTCTAAATGATTTAATTGCTTATTTGGGGGTATAGAAAGAGGTTGTTACAAAACCTTTGATTACTTGATGTTTGTTTGAGAAAATAACCCCATTTGGAGCAAGTTTGAAGTTGGAAAGATTTCCATTTGAAGTGTGCAAAGTGGTGAAATGGACCTATAATTAAAATGACCTGTAATCCTACTTTCCCAAAATACCCCTTCCTTGCAAGCCTCATAACTTGAGTTCTACAAAGCAGATGAAGGACTTCTAGTACTCTTTGGAAAGCTAAGATCATGAGGAATAACTTTCATGTTCATCAAAAGTTGAGGAGAAACATCCTTCTAGGTCAAACGTGGCTTGGAAATTGATTGACTTTTGTTGACCAAAATCACATTCATCTGAGGACCTGTAACTTGCCAGCATCATAACTTGAGTTCTAGAAATCAGATGAATGACTTCTAGTACTCAAAATAAAGCTAGAAACATTCTCTACAAGTTTCATGTTAGGGTCAAGATGAGATGAGACTTGTATCTTGAGATAGGTGGTCTTGAAGTTGGGCACTAAATAGGGGATTTTACACTGAGAACCCTATTTTAGATACTCCTCATACTCTTGATTCTTGATGAGTTGATCTTGAAATGATATCTCATGTATCTTAACACAACATTCCATGACCATAAAGACTTGTAATTGAGTCTTAATCTCTTTCAATTTCACAGTTGACTGAGGGCTGACCAAATGAAAACCATAATTGCACCATCTTCAAGTGTAGCCACTTGCACTTGGTATAAATACTTGAATGAACTCCAAAATGACCTAAAAGATCTACAATAACCTAAAATGATGATCTCCCTCCATAACCATGGGCTTGTGATCCTCATATGACCTTCAAATGGCCTCCTAGACAGGAGATGAGCCACATACACTTATCTGCCTATCCAAAAGACTTTGACTTATCTCTGATGATGATAACCCCCTGTTGACTTGAATACAACCTCTTGATTAGGCTTAGAACCCTTGGCAAATTCCTCTTGTTTTACACACATCTCTTGATCCCCTGTAAAATGCAAAATGCTATGCAATGCAATATGCTAGAACAATGAAATGAAACATAAACCAAGTAAAGAAAAGGTTGGGCAAATTTTGGGGTACAATAGCTGCTTCTATTCAAACGACTTAGACCTGAATGGATGAAAAGCGAACGACTTTCAAACAATCTAGGTAAAAGACGGTTGAATACCAAAGAACCCAGAAATTTGCCAACCGCAGAAATAAACTGCAGACGAGAATCTCCGGAGATAACTGCTCTGATTACAAACATGCCCCGCTGGGAGAAAGAGAAACTTAACGAGTAACTCTGCTTGGGGAAAACTATAAAAAGAAAATACTTCAAATTGCCAGAACCTGGATATTCAACGAACCAAATGAATCAATGAAATTTGCTGGAGCCTAGATACTCAACGAGATGAGGAGCACATCAACAAAGGAAACCTGATCGGAGTACGAACACTCAACAAAGCAAACCAAGCGGAGCCTAAACACTCAACGAAGCAAACCAACCGGAGCCTAAACACTCAATGAAGCAAACCAACTGGAGCCTAAACACCCAACGAAGCAAATGAACCGGAGCCTAAACACTCAATGAAGCAAGCCAATTGGAGCCTAAACACCCAACGAAGCAAACCAACCGGATCCTAAACACTCAACGAAGCAAACCAACCAGAGCTTAAACACTCAACGAAGCAAATCAACCGGAGCCTAAACACTCAAAGAAACAAACCAACCGGAGCCTAAACACTCAACGAAGCCAAACCAACTGGAGCCTAAACACTCAAATTAGCAACCCAACCGGAGCCAAAACACTCAATGAAGCAATCCAACCGGAGCCTAAACACTCAACGAAACCAAACCAACCGGAGCCTAAACACTCAACAAAGCAAACCAACCGGAGCCTAAACACTCAATGAAGCCAAACCATCCAGAGCCTAAACACTCAACGAAGCAAGAGAATATGTCATAAAATGAGCATTCACCGGAACTTGGATATTCGACGGAGCAAGAGAATCATCACAAAACTTAATGGGATTAATATAACCAAACGGAGTCTGGGCACTTCACGGGTTAAGCAAAACGTTGCAAATAAAGAATGTCGGAACCTAGATGTTCAACGGAGGAGCCGAAGTCTGAATGCTCGACGTGAAAACCGAAGCCTGAAGATCGCCTGTAGGGGATAACCACCACCTAAAAACCAAAAGGTAATATGTTTCAAAATGCAAATGTTTGAAAATGGTGTAATTCTCCATACGAAATGGAAATGCTACGCGTTTGGGTAGATGCTATGCACGCATGCAGATGCAACGGAACCGAACCAACAAAATAAATGCTTGAAAGAAAAGATCCCTCCTGCTGGGAAAAGAGAACTATTCTGCTGGAGATGAACTTCGCGTGCCAATAACCATTGGACTTAAACTGGGGGAATAGGCCCTGGGCAGCTTTCGGGGGACCTATGATTCTGCAGGGAACTCAACTCGACTGGAGACCTCAGTCTGTCATCCTGATTTGCTAGGGAGTAAGTAAGCACCTGTACTCCGTGGGGATTAGAAATGTGTATCGACCAACTGCTCGGGATAACCGTATACTTACGCGCACATCACCATGCTGGGATGGAGAAACCACTTTAAATTGCTAGGGAATAAACTCTGGCTAGGGAAAATAGCTCCATCCATACCTTCTTAGAGAGATGCCTCAATGGTGACAAACCTACAAAAACAAAAGACAAGATACTACACAACAAGGCTATCATGGTCATCATCTGTGACGTTGTTCAATTAAGTCATATTTTTAACAATTATTGGCCAAGGCCTGCAAGTTTGTGTATGTGCAAATTCATCAAAAAAACATCGAGCGTTTTTCACAAACAAAGGTAAAAGCTAAAACGAAACACACAAAGATTTTCTGAAGAGCATGTTTTATTGATAACGGCCTGAAAATAGGCAAATTTACAAAGGATGCAACTCCTGAAATGAGAAAGATGCGCTAAAGACAAATAAGAGATGCACAAAGATATACAAAATGTCGGCAATGTGGTACAGACAACCACCATGGGACGACTCATCTATGACTCGCATGAATTTGATGCTTTTCCGATACTTCGTCTTCGGAAGAGATTGACTTGAACGATTTCCCGCGGGTCCTCCCATAATCCATTTTGTTCTGAAGACCGATACGTAGATCGCAGTTGTTTGCTTTTCAAATCCCTAACTTTTGCCTGAATCGCCCTTGCGGGTTTTCGATTCACCGGGATACCCATTTTTTCTAAAGTCGCCTTTTTAGGTTTTCAACTTTGCGTGTTTACATCTTTTCTTTTTATCCCTAATTTTTGCCCGAACCTATCCTTTTATGGTTTGCCGGGATGCCCCATTTTTGCCTGGACTATCTTTTTCTTTCCAGCGGGTCTCTTTAAGCATAATATTTTTTGACTGCGTCTGCGTTCACAGGGGACGTGAAATCTTCACCGTCCATAGTCGAAAGTAGTAAGGCTCCTCCGGAGAAAACTTTCCTTACAACATACAGACCTTCGTAATTGGGAGTCCATTTTCCCCTGTGATCGTTCTGTGGTGGGAGAATCCGCTTCAACACCAAATCACCTGCCTGAAAGCTTCGAGGACGTATCTTCTTATCGAAGGCTTTCTTCATTCTGCTTTAGTATAGACGACCGTATGCGATGGACGCCAACCTTTTCTCATCCATTAAGTTGAGCTGATTCAACCTGTTCTTCACCCATTATGCTTCATCTAGTTTGACGTCAGCCAGAACTCTCAAGGAAGGTATCTCGACTTCTAATGGCAGGACAGCTTCCATACCATATACCAACGAGAAGGGAGTTTCCCCAGTTGAAGTATGCACCGAGGTGCGATATCCATATAAAGCAAAGGGCAACATCTCGTGCCAATCTTTTTAGGTCACAACCACCTTCTGCACAATCTTCTTGATATTTTTGTTGGCTGCCTCGACCGCGCCATTCATCTTCGGACGATAGGGAGACGAACTGTGATGCTCAATCTTGAAGTTCTGGCACAACTCTTTCATCATTTTGTTATTCAGGTTAGATCCATTATCGGTAATGATCCTTTCAGGTATTCCGTATCGGCAGATGATGTCCCTTTTGATGAACCGGGCCACAACTTGCTTGGTGACATTGGCATAAGAAGCTGCTTCGACCCATTTGGTGAAATAGTCAATGGCTACTAGGATGAAACGGTGTCCATTTGATGCAGTAGGCTCAATATTTCCAATCATATTAATGCCCCACATGGAAAAGGTCCATGGATATGACATGACATTCAAAGGACACGGCGGTACATGAATTTTGTCGGCATAGATCTGACATTTATGACATTTCTTCGTGAATTTGAAACAATCTGACTCCATTGTAAGCCAATAATACCGAGCTCGCAACAACTTTCGAGACATGGCATGTCCGCCGGCATGCGTACCGAAAGTACCCTTGTGGACTTCCTCCAAAAGCAGATTTGCTTCTTTTTCATCCACGCATCTCAACAGTACCAAATCATGGTTTCTTCTATAAAGCATACCATTATGATTCAGATGAAAATTTCCAGACAATCTCCTTAGAGTCTTCTTATCTCGACTGGATGCCCTAGTCAGATACTCCTGGTTCTTAAGGAAATTCTAGATGTCAAAATACCACGGCTTGCCATCGGAGGCCTCCTCAATGGAGAATATGAAAGCGGGTCTATCAAGGCGGGAGATAACTATTCTGGGAGCTTCATTCCAAAAATTAACCTCGTACATCGAAGACAGCGATGCTAGAGCGTCTGCCATCTGATTCTCCGCTCGCGGCACATGGTGAAACTTCACCTTGTCGAAGAAAGGTAACAACCTCCTTGCATAATTCATGTAAGGAATCAGATTAGGTTGACGAGTTTCCCATTCTCCCTTGATTTGATTCACAACTAGCGCGGAATCTCCATATACATCGAGATTTTTGATCCTTAAATCAATAGCTTCTTCGAGACCCGTGATACACGCTTCATACTCAGCCTCATTGTTGGTGGCCGGAAATGTCAATATGGCAGTGAATGGGATGTGAGTCCCATGGGGTGTTGTGATGATTGCCCCAATTCCACTTCCGTATGAGTTGACGGCACCGTCAAATATCAACTTCCATTGGGAGCCAAGTTCAGGACCTTCATCTGGTAGTGGTTCGTCACAATCCTTCATCTTGAGGAACATAATGTCTTTGTCAGGAAATTCAAACTTCATTGGCTGATAGTGTTCGATAGGCTGTTCGGCGAGGTACTCTGACAAAACACTTCCTTTGATGGCCTTTTGAGAAACATATTGAATGTCGTATTCTGTCAGTACCATTTTCAATCTGGAAATTCTTTTTGAAAGCGCTTTGTCGCTACTGCGAAAATCGAGGCCGGGAATGACAGAAGAGTTGCCACCGTACGTTATTTATCCCAAGTGAGGGAAAGGAAACGCTCAAAGAAAACCCAATGAAAAGAGGGATAAGATCGGTCATCGCAACCAAATCTCGGGTTCGGGAGTCGGTTACGCAAGGGGAAGGTATTAGCACCCCTCACGTCCGTCGTACTCGATGGGATCCATGCTTGTCTTCTATCTAAAAGGGTTATTGAAACTATCTAATATAAAGGCTTGAGGACAAAAGAAAAAGAAGTGACTCGGTAAAGCAATGGCGCTTTGTGCCTACGTATCTCATCTGAAATGAGAAGTCAGAGTCAACGTAGTTTGGCTAACTACGGGTGAAAAGGGGGGGAAGGTTGCTCGCCAAGACATTGCATCTTGTGCCTACGTACTTTCATCTTGTATGAAAGATCAGAGCAAACGTAGTTCGGGCTAAAGGGGAAACAGGTTTGTTCAACTTGTTTTTTAGGTCCGAGTAGGGTTAACAAGTAGTTCTAGCAGTTGGTGTATGCAGCTCGAGCATGGGAGACTTAGGAGTTATAGTTTGCGATAGAACTAAGAGTTAACAACACTCTTGTTATGAAAATGGTTTTCCAAAGTTAAATGCCCCAAAGGGCAAAAAGAAGTTTGAATGATTTTGTTTTTTGTGTTTTAGAAGTGAAGTGTTTTTTGAATTGGTTTGCAATTCATATCGCACTAGAGACTATTCATTAACCATTTCCCAAGTAGATTAAGGCTCGTAACGTACAATATTCATTAACCTTTATTAGGTGTTTTGGATTGTTTAAGAGATGAGAAGAGAAAGGCACAAACTAAAGGGAGACTGAACTCAAACCTAAAGTTGTCATACGATGGTGATCCTAAGATTGAGATAAGGGAATGCTACCTAATGTTATCATACATGGTTAAGATCCTAATGTCTATCATAACCTCTCTTGAACGAGAGAGATTAGAGGCCCTAAGGGAAAAGAGACAAAAGAGGAAACAAGAACAACATAAACATGTAAGAGTGTAAACATGGAATGAGGGAGGAAATTGGTGTGGGGAAGTAGCCTCCACAAGCTCATCTCAACCTCAAACAACAATATGAAATATGCATGAGATGAAGGGACAAGAAAATGCACCTAAGGAAACACACAAGTGCCCTAAAATGGGATAAAATGGCCTAAACCAAGCAACATCAACCATAAGGCACAAAACCAAACACAAATGAAAGATAAACAAAACCTAAAACAAAGTTAGGGTGGGAGATCATATGAGGACAACAAGGAACTCATAATAGGCACTCAACCATGAGCATCACAAGCAAAGTACAAAGAAGCACAAAGAAATCACCAAGAAATGTCCTCAAGGATTCTATCATTTTAGGCAAGCTCCTCAAGTACCTCCAAAGGAGGGACCAAGCCACCTTAAATGAAACTCCTAGGTCATTGGACAGCAAGGGACATAAACTAAAAGCTCTCAAAATCCAAAGCAAAACAAAGCACAAAGAAGTGCAAGTCAATTCCCAAAGGAAAGCACACATGTTTCACAAAGAAACCCTAATTGAAAGCTCAAAAGTAAGCAACCAAAAGAACAAGCTAAACACAATATAATGACCTAAAAATGAACAAGCATCATCCTTAACATGTTATAAACATGAATCAAAAGGCATTGAAGGTTCAAAGGATCCAAAAATGTCATATCCAAAGCAAACTAGGTCAATGTGTTTGTATGAACCTTCCTTTGGATAGCTTGATTTGCAAGCTACCCTAAAAATAGGAAAATGATTCAAAAATTAACAAATAAAATACAAGAAGCTCATAAATGTGTTGGAAATCAGAGGCCAAAAGATCTCAATCAAAGTCACTTCACAATATCACCATAGAAATTGATTCACAAGGGTGCTCCATTGTGAAGGAGGATTGTTTAAGGTCAAATGAAAGGCAACAAAAGTCAACTCAAAAGTCAACTAACAGGGGCAAAATGGTCCTAAAAAATTCATCAACTCATCCTTGACATGAGGAGTGAATCTTATTCATTGGATAAAAAAGGAATGGAAGAAACAAATTAAAGAACAAAACATGTTAAAAATTAGGTCAAGTAAGACACTTCCAAAGACAAATTCCTTTTTTAAATTAAAAATAACTCATAAAATAAAATAAAAATATCCTAAATTCAGAGGAAATCTCAAGGAAACCAAAATATATTTTTGTAGAATTTTATGGTCATTGGAAGTATTTTTCATGATTTAATTTCTAAACAGATGCAAAATAAAAATAAAAATAAAATAAATAAACAGTTGGTGCCAATAGCAACCCATCCCAGTTCAAAGCTCGCATGGGCTTCAAAGGGGGGGTGCGAATAGCAGGCCCAACCCAACAGAAAAACAAAAACGAAATAAAATGTGTGACTTGAGTGCAGCGTGGTCAACGGAGGCGCATGGTGGAAATCACTACAAGCCATCTGATCAAACGGTATGCCAATCCAACAGACCTCATCATGCCAAGTCAATTAATGAATTTTAAAATGGATTGTGTGTAATGAGTCAAAACATGTGCACCGTGTGTCTTAATCTGGGCCATAAAATGAGAAAGTATGCAGATCCAACGCGTGCCAATGAGACACCTCATCATCCTCAACCTTCTAAAAGGGAGAAAAGGAGGGAAGAACCAAATGGTGGCCGGAGCCACCTCTGGTCATCTTCTTCCTTGGGTCCGACCACCATGCAAAACGCAGGTCTCTCAAAACTTCATCAAAAACAACAAATTTTATATCAAAAAAACATCTACTTATCACGAGGAACATGAATCAGCCATTAGTTTTCCATAAAAATGCCTTAAACAAAAAAACGAAAAGAAATGGAAAACGTGCTCAAATAAAAAACTTCATGAACAACCACCAAAACAACCCAGAAATGATCTATGATGTTCAAAGATTACAAAGACATAAAAATGGCATATTAAAGATGCATAAACAGTGAGATATTTTGAAAAGTAAGAAATCTAAATGTAAGCTTCCACAAGGCTCAGTTCTTAAGCAAAGCTTGAAAGAAACTATCCAGAAACATTTTGTGAAACTCAAGGAAGCTTTTGAAATCTTTAGTTTGGATTGAAACTCACTGAAATGCAAAAACGAGTTTTGACTTTCTCACCACTTTTTCTCAATGCTCTCTCACTCAAAATCTCACCAAAGTCAGCTCTGAGGGCCTGAAAATGATCTTGGGAATATATATGTTGGATTCAGATCAAGAGAAAGCTCAATGGAAAGCTCCTTAAGCCCAATTGGATTTCAAAATTTCACTTTATGTCCACTTGCAAAGTACACAAATTTGTACTTGCCAAGCTGTAAAAATGGCATGGCTAACTTGCATAAGGAGTAGGCTGATCAAAGGGCTGAAAATGATCCCTTGTTTTCATCTTATGGTATGTTTTTGATGTGTTGCTTATTCTTGAAGAAAACTTGGAAATGGCCACAAAGATGCACTCAAACCTCTAATCCAAGGACGACATTGTATTTGAAATATGTTTGGCACTCAAAAAATGCACAAAGTTGATACAAAATGATTCCAAATGAATTAAATATGATTTTCTCCTTTTAAGGCCTTTTTCATGGAAATTTCATTAGGGATTCTTCAATCCAAGCCAAAGAAATGGTACCTTGATGTTTGATTGAGCAAATGACCCCATTTGGAGTAAGTTTGATGTTGGAATGATTTCCATTTGAAGTGTGCAAAGTGGTGAAATGGACCCATAATGAAAATGACCTGTAATCCTGCTTTCCCAAAATACCCCTGCCTTGCAAGCCTCATAACTTGAGTTCTACAAATCAGATGAAGGATTTCTAGTACTCTTTGGAAAGCTAAGATCATGAGAAACAACTTTCATTTTCATCAAAAGTTGAGGAGAAACATCCTTCTTGGTCAAACATGGCTTGGAAGTTTGTTGACTTTTGTTGACCAAAATCACATTCATCTGAGGACCTATAACTTGGATGTTTCATAACTTGAGTTCTACAAATCCAATCAAGGACTTCTAGTACTAAGAAGAAAGCTAAGAACATGCTCTACAATTTTCATGTTAAGGTCAATATGAGATGAGACTTGCATCTTGAGAAAGGTGGTCTTGAAGTTAAGCACTGAACAGGGGATTTTACACTGAGAACCCTAATTCAGTAACTCCTCACACT
This sequence comes from Lathyrus sativus, assembly GCA_963859935.3. NCBI lineage: Eukaryota > Viridiplantae > Streptophyta > Magnoliopsida > Fabales > Fabaceae > Lathyrus > Lathyrus sativus. The sequence goes on from OZ012740.1 coordinate 193,919,912, forward strand.
CTTGCTTCTTGATGTATTGATCTTGAAATGATATCCCATGTATCTTAACACAACATTCCATGACCATAAATACTTGGAATTGAGTCTTAATCTCCTTCAATTTCGCAGTTGCCTTAGGGCTGACCAGATGAAAACCCTAATTGCACCATCTTCAACTGTAGCCACTTACACTTGGTGTAAACACTTGAATGAACTCCATAATGACTTAAAAGGCCTCTAATGAGCTTAAACGATAATATTCCTCCATAACCATGGGCTTGTGATCCTCAGATGACCTTCAAATGGCCTCCTAGACAGGAGGTGAACCACATACACTTATCTGCCTATCCAAAGGGCTTTGCCTTGTCTCTGATGATGATAACCCCCTTGTTGACTTGAATACACCCTCTTTATTAGGCTCAGAACCCTTGGCACATTCTTCTTGTTGCACACACATCTCTTGATCCCCTGCAAAAATGAAAATGTTATGCAATGCAATATACTAGAACAATAAAATTAAACATGAACCAAGTAAAGAAAAGGTTGGGCAAATTTAGGGTGCAACAGCTGCCCCTATTCAAGCGACTTGGACCTGAAGGGGTGAAAAGCGAGCGGCTTTCAGACGTTCAAGGTAAAAGACGGTTGAATACCAAAGAACCCGGAAATTTGTCAACCGCATAATGAAACCTCCGACATTACCGTCAGGCGCTTATATCAAATAGAATATCTGACTTCGCCGTAAGTCGTCAACCAAGTGAACCTCTGACCTCGCCGCCGTTCATCAAAATAATTTGACCTCGCCGTCAGAACCTCATATCATCTGACTTTGCCTTCAGTCATCAATCAAATCTATAAAACACCTGACCTCGCCGTCAGAACTCCACATAAAATCTGTAAAACACATGACTTCGCCGTCAGAACTCAAAATCACCCGACTTTGCTGTCAACTCTCAGAATAACCTGACTTCACCGTGAACTCTCAGAATAACCTGACTTCGCCGTCAACTTTTAATAATAATCTGACTTCACCGTCAACTCTCAGAATAACCTGACTTCGTCATCAACTCTCAAAACAACCTGACTTTGCCGTCAACTCTCAGAATAACCTGACTTCGCCGTCAACTTTTAATAATAATCTGACTTCGCCGTCAACTCTCAGAATAACCTGACTTCGTCGTCAACTCTCAGAACATCTTGACTTCGCCATCAACTTTTAATAATAAACTGACTTCGCCGTCAACTTTTAATAATAATCTGACTTCGCCGTCAACACTTAACATCGTCTGGCTTCGCCGTCATTTCTCAAAATCACCTTCTCACTTCGCCATCAGTTCTCAAAACAGTCTGACTTCGCCGTCAACTCCTAAAATTATCTGACTTCTCCGTCATCTCTGAACATCATCGGTACAAGCATCTGACATCACCGTCAGGCCTCGACATCAAGTCGGTAAAAGCATCTGACATCACCGTCAGGCCTCAAAATCAAGTCGATAAAAGCATCTGACATCACTGTCAGGCCTCGACATCAAGTCGGTAAAAGCATCTAAAATCACTGTCAGGCCTCGACATCGAGTTGGTAAAAGCATCTAACATCACCGTCAGGCCTCGACATCGAGTCGGTAAAAGCATCTGACCTCTCCGTCAAGGTGAAGAAATCCATTGGGGAAATATGAACTTGAATACATGGACTTTGTTGAAGAGAACGATAAGATGAACACATCTGTCAATGATCTTGCTGGAGATACACCTGAAAATAAAAAGGTAACAACCTGGCTTATGTTTCATATGCACATGTTTGAGAATGGCGTAATGCTCCATACGAAATGGAAATGCTACACGTTTGGGAGAATGCTATGCACGATGCAAATGCAAAGGAACCACATCAACAAAATAAATGCTGAAGAGAGGAAAACAACTCCGCTGGGGGGAAGACTAGGCGTGCCTAGTGCAAACGGACTCATGCTGGGGAATACAAGCCTTGGATGGCCTCCGAGATAACTTCTGGGTAAAGCTGCTCTGCTAAGCATAAATCTACTCCGCTGGGAATCAAAATCAAACTCTGCTGAGGATGGAGAATAAACAATCTTGGGGGAGAAAACCAACCCACTGACTTGGCTGGGGATTAGGTAAGGAGGGAATCAACATCAACCTCTGCTTGGAGAGAATGAGCACAATACTCAACAATATCGACCTCTGCTTGGAGAGAATGAGCACAATACTCAACAATATCGACCTCTGCTTAGGGAAATGAAACAATGTCCCGGACTCTGAGGGGAAAGGGGCTAGTCGTTCAGACTCTGTGGGGAAAATGAAATTTTGCATTCATTCCTCTGTTGGGGATAAATCCACCTCTACCTGTTGGAAATGCTCCTACTCTGCTGGAGACATCAATCTCGATCTGCTGAGGGTAACCTTAACTGTATGAAGTTCAAACTATTGGGGAGGTGAACACGCTTAGCTTGCGCATTTCCTTTAGATACGGGACTTCCGGAAAAGTTTCGAGGCTGGGAGTCCTGCAAATAACAAACAGGCAAATACGTTTTATGCAGCAAACATCGTCTTAATTATCACTTGTGACATTATTCAAGCAAAAGCATTGTTTTGATTATAGTTGGAAGAGCCCACAAAATTATGTATGCAAAGTTTTATCAAAACGCCAGGCGTCTTTTACAAACAAAACTGTAAAAGCTGAATCAAAGACAAAGGTTTTCTGAATAGTGTGTTTTATTGATAAATAGCCTGTAAATAGGAAAATTTACAAGGGGACGCAACTCCTGAAAGGAGAAAGCTGCGTAAGCAAAATACAGAAGTAAACAAGAATATACAAAAATGTCAGCAATGTGGCACAGACAACCACCATAGAACGACTAAAACTATGACTCGTGTGATTTCGACAGTGTTTTGATGCTTCGTCTTCTGAAGAGATTGATTTGGACGGATGACTCTCGAATTCTCCCATAACCATTATGCTTTGGGGATCTATGCGCGGACGACATTCGTTCGCTTTTCAAATCCCTAACTTTTGCCTGAACCGCCCTTGCAGGTTTTCGATTCACCAGGATACCCATTTTTACCAAAGTCGCCCTTTCAGGTTTTCAACTTTGCGGATTTACATTTTTTCTTTTATCCCTAATTTTTGCCCGAACCTATCTTTTTATGGTTCGTCGGGATGCCTCATTCTTGCCTGGATTTTCTTTTTCTTTCCAACGGGTCTATTTTAAGCAAAGTATTTTTTGACTGCGTCTGTATTTAAGGGGGACGTAAAATCTTCACCATCCATGGTTGAAAGTAGCAAGGCTCCTCCGGAGAAGACTTTGCTCACAACATACGAACCTTCATAATTGGGAGTCCATTTGCCTCTGTGATTATTCTGTGGTGGGAGAATCCGCTTCAACACTAAATCACCTTCCTGAAAGCTTCGAGGGCGTATCTTCTTGTCGAAGGCTTTCTTCATTCTGCTTTGGTATAAACGACTGTATGCGATGGACGCCAACCTTTTCTCATCCATTAAACTGAGCTGATTCAACCTATTCCTCACCCATTCTGCTTCATCTAGCTTGACGTCAGCCAGAACTCTCAAAGAAGGTATCTCGACTTCCAGTGGCAGGACAACTTCCATACCATACACCAACGAGAAGGGAGTTGCCCCAGTTGAAGTACACACCGAGGTGCGATATACATGTAAAGCAAAGGGCAACATCTCGTGCTAATCTTTGTAGGTTACAACCATCTTCTGCATGATCTTCTTGATATTTTTATTAGTTGCTTCAACCGCGCCATTCATCTTTGGACGATATGGGGATGAATTGTGATGCTCAATCTTGAAATTCTGGCATAGCTCTTTCATCATCTTATTATTCAGGTTAGATCCATTATTAGTAATGATCCTTTCAGATATTCCATATCGGCAGATGATTTCCCTTTTGATGAACCGGGCCACAACTTGCTTGGTGACGTTAGCGTAAGAAGCTGCTTCGACCCATTTGGTGAAATAGTGAATAGCCACTAAGATGAAACGATGCCCATTGGATGCAGTCGGCTCGATCTTGCCAATCATATCGATGCCCCACATGGAGAAAGGCCATGGAGATGACATGGCATTCAAAGGACACGGCAGCACATGAACTTTGTTGGCATAAATCTGACATTTGTGACATTTCTTGGCGTACTTGAAGCGATCAGACTCCATAGTTAACCAATAATACCCTGCTCTCAACAGCTTTCGAGACATGGCATGCCCCGCTGCATGTGTTCCAAAGGCTCCTTCGTGGACCTCTTCCATAAGCAAATTCGCTTATTTTTCATCCACACATCTTAGCAACACTAAGTCAAAGTTTCTTCAATAGAGCACATCGTCTAGATTCAAGTAGAAGTTACCAGATAACCTCCTTAAGGTTTTCTTATCTCGGGCCGATGCCCCAGGCGGATACTCTTGATTCTTGAGAAAGTTTTGGATGTCGTAATACCATGGCTTGCCATCAGAAGCTTCTTCTATTGCAAAAACAAATGTCGACCTATCGAGGCGCGAGATAACAATTCTCGGTGCATCGTTCCAGAAGTTCACTTTGTACATTGAAGATAAAGTAGCCAAGGCATCTGCCATCTGATTTTCTGCACTCGACACATGGTGAAACTCTACACAATCGAAGAAAGGTAGCAATCTTGCGTAGTTCATATAAGGGATTAGATTTGGTTGGCGCGTCTTCCACTCTCCTTTGATCTGGATGACCACTAAAGCTGAATCACCGTAGACATCAAGGTTCTTGATTCTCAAATCAATTGCTTCCTCGATACCCATAATACATGCTTCATATTCGGCTTTGTTGTTTGTACAGGTTAATGTCAGCCTGGCAGTGAAGGGTATATGCGTCCCATGGGGGTTGTAATGATTGCTCCAATTCCACTGCCGTAGGAGTTAACAACATCGTCAAAGATCAATTTCCATTGGGAACCCAACTCAGGACCTTCATCAGGCAACGACTCATCACAATCTTTCATCTTCAAGTACATAATGTCTTCGTCGGGAAAATCAAGCTTCATTAGCTGATAGTCGTCAATTGGTTTCTTTGCGAGATACTCTGACAGAACGCTCCCTTTAATAGCTTTCTGAGACACGTACTGAATGTCATATTCTGTCAGAACCATCTGCCATCTAGTAATCCTTCCTGACAGTGCTTGTTTTTCAAATACATACTTAATCGGATCCATCTTTGAAATTAACATGGTTGTATGGTTTAGCATATACTGCCTTAGGCGTTTGGTGGCCCAAGCCAGTGCACAACAAGTTTTCTCCAACATTGAGTATCTGGACTCACAGTCTGTGAACTTTTTACTCAAGTAATAAATTGCATGCTCTTTTCATCCAGTCTCATCATGCTGACCGAGAACACAACCCATGGAATTCTCAAGAACAGTTAAGTACATTATCAACGGTCTTCCATTCACCGGGGGCATCAGTATTGGAGGTTCCTGCAGATACTCTTTTATTTTCTCAAAAGCTTTCTGACAATTCTCATTCCAAACGACCGCCTGATCTTTCTTTAGTAACTTAAATAATGGCTCACAAGTGGCTGTGAGGTGAGATATGAATTGAGCTATGTAGTTCAATCTACCTAAGAAACCACAAACTTGTTTCTTGGTCTTTAGTGCTGGCATTTATTGAATTGCTTTGATCTTTACAGGATCAACCTCTATACCTTTTCTCACTGACAATGGACCCCAACAACTTCCCCGACCGTACGCCGAAAGTGCACTTGTTTGGATTCAGCCGAAGTTTGAAATTTCTCAATCTCTCAAATAGCTTTAGAAGATTCACCAGATGCCCCACCCCCGTTTGGGACTTTGCGATCATATCATCGTCATATACTTCAATCTCATGATGAATCATATCATGAAAGAGAGTCATCATAGCTCGTTGATAAGTTGCCCCTGCGTTCTTCAAACCAAAAGGCATTACTTTGTAGCAGAATGTCCCCCATGGCATGATGAAAGTCGTCTTCTCCATATCCTCCGGTGCTATCTTAATCTAATTATAGCCCAAAAAACCATCCATGAAAGAAAACACTGAGCATTGTGCAGTGTTATCAACAAGCACGCCAATATGAGGGAGCGAAAAATCATCCTTTGGACTCGCTCTATTCAGGTCCCACACATCCTGACTTTACCGTCCTTCTTAGGCACGGGCACGATGTTTGCAACCCACGGAGGGTAATTGGTCACAGCAATAAATTCGGCGTCTAACTGCTTTTGGACTTCTTCTTTGATCTTTACTGCCATATCAGGCCTGATTCTTCTTAAATTATGTTTAACAGGAGGACACTCTTCTCGAAGAGGCAGACGATGAACTACAATATCTGTGTCGAGTCCAGACATATCTTCATATGACCATGCAAAGACATCTTTATACTCTCGGAGTAACTCAACCAGTCTTTGCTTGACATCACTTTGCAACGCGGCCCCTATTCTGACTTCCTTCTTATCTTCCTCAGTTCCCAGGTTGACGACTTCAACTTCCTCCTAATGAGGCAGGATGACCTTCTCCTCTTGTCTTAACAATCTTGCAAGCTCTTCGGGCAGGTCTTCGTCTTCATCAATCTCTTCTTCTGCTTGAAAGATCGGATTGACAAAGTCACACCGAGTCATAGATGAGTCTGAGTCGATGGTATCTGAAATGTGTAACCTGTAATGACGATGATTTTATGCTTAAATGATATGCAAACAAATAAACACAAACCACACTGCCATTTTATTGTTAGAAAAATAAAAACAAGAAAAACAAGGATCACAAAATTTTGAATGAAAAGACGCCTTTTTGATTGATAATGATAAAAGATTGTTTGCACACATAACAGATAGGGCCCTACGAAATAAAGGCCATTATGCTCCGGACAGAGCATAGGGCAATACATTAATCAAAACAAAGAAATTACTCTTCATAGGTCACAGAGATGACTTCTTCCATAGTCCGATTCTTTAAACCCTAGCCAGGGACACATGGCTTGATCCACGCATCCATGTCACAGCCACTGTTTCCTTCCTCGTCAGATACGACATTGATTCTCTTGAGTATCACCCCTCCACTGGTGAACCGAACATGTCCTTTGTAGCGTGGAGCATTTTGTGAAGAAGATGCATATGGGTTGTATCCCAATCCAAACTTGTCTTGTTTATTGGGGATGCTTACCACTTTCCCCCATCCTTGTGCTGCTCCAGATTCCACTACGGCTTGGGCTTCCTTGTACGATGACATGGCAACTTCTGGTGTTTTGACCTCGATCGGTGCCTTTTCCTTGATTTGGACAGTCTCAAAGGCCTGACATAGGGTTTCATGAATTTCACCATCGACCTCCACATACTTGAATGAGGACAGATGGCTTACGATGATGTCTTCTTCTCCACAAACAGTCACAATATTCCCATCCACCATGTACTTCAACTTCTGGTGCAAAGTCGATGTCACAGGTCCTGCTGAGTGTATCCAAGGCCAACCCAAAAGGAAGCTATAAGCAGGTTGGATATCCATGATGTAAAAAACTGCTTCAAACACCTTCGGGCCTACTTGGATAGGCAGAGTTGTCTCCCCAAAAACAGATCTTCGGGTTCCATCAAAAGCTCGCACAACCAAATCACTAGGCGTACAATAAAGACCCTGATGATCTATCTTCATCAATGCTTTCTTTGGCAACACATTCAAGGACGACCCTGTATCAACAAGGACGTGTGACATTATTGTTCCTCGGCATTCAAGTGAAATATGCAAAGCCAAATTGTGGTTTCTCCCTTTCGGTGTCAAATCACGATTAGTGAATCCTAACTCGTTACCTGCATTGACGTGGGCCACCACCCCTTCCAGCTGATTTACAGATATCTCCTGATGTACGTAAGCATTATTCAAAACCCTGAGCAAAGCATTCTTGTGAGCTTCAGAACATAATAGCAACGACAAGATGGAAATCTTTGAAGGAGTCTATTGTAAGTGATCCACAATTTTGTAGTCACTCTTCCTTATCAAACGCACGAATTCCTCTGCGTCCTTCAACAAAGATTCCTATTCTCTACTCTGAGAACTTTCTTCAACCACTACTTTCCCTTTTCCTTTGTCGGTTCTGTCTGCATTTACCTCAGGAGGTGCAAACACTCTCCCACTTCGAGACATTCCTCCGGTTCCCACCAAATTATCAACAGAATCCAACGGTGAACCCTTTAGTTCCTGCTTTTGACCATTGCAGTAGACCTTGGCCCCATAGTTCCAAGGGATCGCCTTAGAGCTCTCATAGGGTATAGGTCCTGCCTTTGTGAATATAATAGTGGGCCTCGCCGGAGGCGCAGAAATTGTAATTGTTTTGTATGGGATGGAGATGGTGGCCACCTCATCCTCATATTCAATGACTACCTCTTCAACATTCTTCTTACAGACTCTATCAAATTGCAATAGACCGTCATCCATCATGCGTTGTATATGGTTCTTCAGATTCTGACATCCTTCGGGACAAATCAAATAGTCTTCACAATCCTCCCCACATCCAGGGAACACCCCTCCCTCTAACAACTTGCTCTTCACAAAAACTAACGGCGTCTTCAGATTCTCCACATTGGACACCAAGTTCAGGCCTTCTTCACTGACAATAGCATTCACACCATCACCCCTACCATGGTTAGGCATGGGATTTTGATCCACGTTTGGCGCATCCTGATTGAAGTTGATAGCCTTACTATCAACAAGGTCGTGTACCTTGTGTTTGAAGGTTTTACAATTGTCGATGTTGTGGTCGGGGGCACCAGAGTGGAATTCACACCTAGTGTTGGCGTCATACTCGGGAGGTGGTGGGCCAGTTAGAGGTGCCATTGTCCTTTTCTGGACCAACTGCAGCTGAATTAAATGTTGTAATAACTGAGCGTAGGGCATCAGTGGTGTGTCAAAATGCCTATCCATCATCCTTCTCCGATCTTGGAACTGTCTCGGTGCATAATTCTATTGTTGAGGTCGTTGTTGTTGCTATTGCTGACGTGGTTGTTGTTGTTGAGGTTGTACCGTCGGGATGGCAATACTAGCTACTTGTGGAGGTTGCTGATAATACGGTCGTTGTTGACGCTAATTTAGATATCTATTTCGATTGTTAAAGCCGGACACTGCATTTGTCTCGTTATCTCTCTTCTTCGCACCAAAACTTTTTCTTCCACCTCCAGACGAGGTCCCTTCTCCCGCTTGTATCTTTCCCATTTTAATATCGTTTTTAACCCTCTCGCCGGTAATAATCAAGTCCAGAAAGCTCCCAGACATGCTGCTCACTAACTTATCATAGTAAATTCCCGATAATGTGGCCACAAATAGATCAATTAGTTCTCTCTTCACCATGGGAGGTTAAACTCTAGCAGCAAGCTCTCTCCATCTTTGTGCGTATTCTTTAAAACATTCGTTGCTTCTCTGTGATAAATTCTGAAGCTGCACTCGGTTTGGCGCTAAGTCACTGTTGTACTGGTAGTGCTTAACGAAAGCTTCTGCCAAATCCCTCCAACTTCTGACATTAACTGGCTCTAAACCCATATACCATTCGAGGGATGGTCCTGACAAACTATCTTGAAAGAAATGCATCAACAACTTCTCATCATCGGAGTATGCAGACATCTTTCGGAAATAGGAGCGAAGATGCATCCTTGGACATGTTGTTCCTTTGTATTTATCGAAATCTGGCACCTTGAACTTTGGAGGAATCCTAAGTCCTGGAATCAATCCTAGGTTCGACATATCCAGACCCATAGTATTTTGGCTTTCAAGGCTTCTCATCTTTTCCTCAATCGCCTTGAATCTTTTATCAGCGTCGGGTTGCAATCCTGCCCCAATATCTCCTAGAGAGAAAATGTCTTCTTGATAATCTTGATCCCATTGGGGACCGTTGTTACCTTGTACAGGTCCCATTGGAACTGGGATGGGAATTCCAGTTTGGTTTCCTCTGTCGGGAGGGATAACCGTTGGGATAGCATCTACCCGTGGCATACTGTTTTCCACTAGAGGTGGCGCAGCAGGGGTTCCGCCGTGTAGAACACCACTACCATCAACTCTTGACACCAGAGGTTGCACCAATGTCCTCAACTGTTCTTGGCTATTGGCTACGCTCTGCATCATGTCCATAAACTGCACCATCCTCTCGCGAAATTCCTGAAGCTCGAGCGGAACTTGCTCCATAATCCTTTGCTGGTTCCCCCTCGTAGAGTACCTGTGGAATGTCGGGTCTGCTATCCTGTGAACTAAAAACCATATAGAGATAAGATTAATGGTCCCAAGAACACCTGCTATGCAAAATGATAAACGATGCAAAAGATGCAGAATGCAGACATGTAAATATGTTTCAGGGAAATTTCCCCCCTCCCTCCCCCGATTCTAATTCCCGAAAGAAGAAGCAACCATGAAAAATCCCACAGACAAGTGAACAGAATAACAACTCCTTGTATAATAACAAGCCAATCCACAGTGTACATACATCAGTTGAGTACAAAATAGATATGACCTCAATCAACAAGCCTGATGATGGTCGATACATAAGAAAAACAACAAGATACAAAGAAAGATAAGGACAATCACGCTAGGCGGCGAGTCCAAAAATCCACAAGCAGCTTTATCGTCTCGGGATGATCAGGTCTGGCGAGTAGACCCTGTATGAGTTGCTCTCGCCGGTCAATGGTGCGCTGTAGACTATCAACATGGTCGTCCCAGGCTCCTTCTCCAAAGCATGCTTTAAGTGTGCTTCTCTTGGTATCTGCCCTTAACCTACACTCCTTCAAGTCTGCGATAGCTTGGCTTAATTTATGCTCACTGTGATATCTGAGAGCTTCTTCCGCTGAGATCTTCTCGTCTTTTGCTCTGAGTTGACTCTTTAACTTGGCGATCTGCTGTTTCAGCTTGTCCTCACGCTCTTTGTTGTTGGTGAGCATGGCATTCTACAAAGAGTCAAATTTAGAGATCTTCAAGTAAGCCCTGTCTAGATCCTCTTTTTTGGTAGCAAGCACACCATATACAGCGTTCAAATCTCGGCCTGTGCGTTCTCTGTCGCCAGTCTCCTTTGTCAAATCCGTACCTAGCTTGTTGACAAGCTCATTCTGCCTCTTGAAGGCATGAACAACATCAATCTTCTCACTTCGGATTTGGATAATTTCTTTCTCTAATTCTTCATTTGCTCTTTTCAACTCTTCTTTTTCATGCAACAGTTGGTTGTAATTCTGAATATCCACGGTAGTAGGTTCTTCAGGCATGACGGGGTACAAGGGTGCAACTGAGGGAAATGGCATTAGAGACTTAACAACTCTATCCTTGATCCAAACCACGTAGGGGTCATAAGCTCGATTGTTGCTCTTTCCTAACATTGCCTTACCTCGTCTGTGAATGTTACTCCATGCATACTCCATTCTAACCAAAGTATCAGCTTCTTGCAATCCTGTGAGATACAGAGATTCCTGTATCTCTTCTTCCTTAGGAGAACTCTTCAAAGCATATCCAAATTATCTAATCAACAACAAGGGATTATAGTTAATACAACCCTTCCTTCCGACCAATGGGACATTCGGAAAACCACTGCAACTATATATGATTTTAGTGCCAAGTATGTCATGATCAAACCATACGATATTTTCTGCAGATAAACCCATTAACCTAGCAGACCAATCTGAGGTGCCAACAGTAGCAGCAAACGGACCTGTCTTCGGAAGGTGACTGAAGAACCACCTGTACAGCATGGGTACACAGCAAGGCACATTTTTACCCCTTCGCTTCTCGTTCTTGTAATGGACAGAATGGTAAACAACCCCTAACAAGGTAGGCACCGGATTCCCTGAAGCAAGAATATAGAAGGCATTTGTATCCACAAAACCTGGAAAGTTAGGAAACAAGATGGTACCATATATGCATAGCGCGAGAATGGCATTAAATACAATCCAACAACCGTCTTTTGCGAACTGCAAAGCCTTGTCAACTAGAAAAGGTAGAGGAAACCAATACACCTCATTCAACTTGGTCAATCTTCCTGAGAACTCTGAGGCATCAAGATGAAGAATTGAAGTAAGCCTAGCTAGATCAGGTTCAGCATCATCATAGTAGAAAGGCATTTGATCCAATATTGTAACCCCTAGTAACGCAACATACTCTTCCAATGTCGGCGCCAGAACATAGTCAGGAAAAATAAAACATCTCAACTGAGGGTCATAAAACTGTAGCAGAGCATATAAGCCATTCAACTCGAACACTGAAGGTTTGCACACCAGACTAAGTAGCTTCCCATAAGATTCCTTGAACTCTTCTCTCACTTTCTGATTTTCTAAAACGACCAAACTCAACAGGGAACTGATATCAGGAGAAGGGAGCTTGTAGGCAATTGTCTTCTTCAAAGTCTCCATGTCAGAAAAGGAACAAAGATCGCTAGAATCGAGGAGGAAAAATACACCTTCAACACAAATACATGTTAATGATATGCAAATGAAAATGCAAAATGCATATGCAACAGGGGATCAAGATTGATGTGCTGTAGTTTGAAACGATCGGCGCTTCGCTTTAGTCATAACCAAACACTGACATTAGGACCCCTTGACATCAAGAACACAAATCCAAACTGTAAAGAACCGGGTAATCTGAAAGCTAGAGTTTCCTGCACCCCCATCCCTCTCACAGGTAAGGACCTATCCAATGACAAGGTTTGGCATCCTATGCATTCATCAGCGTCACAGAATTTCTAGAAATGATGATACGTTCACCATTTCTGGTTTGGCATCATCATCTCCTGAAGAGGCCTCACTTAGCTGACTCACAAATGATCGGTTCCCAGAGTCGACAATCCCCATATCCAAAATCCCTTTGAGCCCAAAGGGCCAGAAAGAAAATCGTCAAAGAGAATCTCGTACGAGCGCGAATTTCATGGCTAGCTAGTGCATGCAAGGCATACAGGCTCACCACTACTTTCCACTTCTAATGCTAAGTCTATACTCAAGCCTGGGTCTGACTTATCTCTCAATGGAACAACCCATCCCCACAACACAGCAATAATGAATCATGCGGAAAGTAAACTGCGGAAAGCAAATAAAGCAAGATAAAGCACATACGTACACACCCAAAAATAAACAAACAAGCGATATTATTGACTCGCATAGGGGTTGTTCATGTACCCAGCAGAGTCGCCAGCTGTTGCTACTGCGAAAATCGAGGCCGACAATGATAGAAGAGTCGCCACCGTGCGTTATTTATCCCAAGTGAGGGAAAGGAAACGCTCAGAGAAAACCTAACGAAAAGAGGGATAAGATCGGTCATCGCAACCAAATCTCGGGTTCGGGATTCGGTTACGCAAGGGGAAGGTATTAGCACCCCTCACGTCCGTCGTACTTGACGGGATCCACGCTTGTCTTTTATCTAAAAGGGTGATTGAAACTATCTAATCTAAAGGCTCAAGGACAAAATAAAAAGAAGTGACTCGATAAAGCAACAACGCTTTGTGCCTACGTATCTCATCTGAAGTGAGAAGTCAGAGTCAACGTAGTTCGGATAACTACTGGTGAAAGGGGGGAAGGTTGCTCGCCAAGACATCGCATCTTGTGCCTACGTACTTTCATCTGGTATGAAAGATCAGAGCAAACGTAGTTCAGGCTAAAAGGGAGCACAGGTTTGTTCAACTATTTTACCCGAGTAGGGTTAACAATTAGTTCTAGCAGTTTGGTGTATGCAGCTCGACCATTGGAGACTTAGGCGTTACCGTTTGTGATAGAACCAAGAGTTAACAAAACTCTCCTTATGAAAATGATTTTCCAATATTAAAGGCCCCAAAGGGAAAAAAGAAGTTTGAATGATTTGTTTTTGTGTTTTATAGAGAAGAAGTGTTTTTGAATTGTTTGCAATTCATATCGCATTAGAGACTATGACTTAGGAGTGAACGCGTCGCATATCACCCGAAGGATGCTATACTAAACATTCAATCCATTAAAGAGAAACTCCTCAACAACCCTTTCCCAAGTGCTTAAGGCTCGTAACGCACAATAATCATTAACCTTTATTAGATGTTTTATGATTGTTTTGAGATGAGAAGAGAAAGGACACTAAAGGGGGACTAAATCCAAACCTAAAGTTGTCATGCAATAGTGATCCTAAGATTGAGATAAGGGAATGTTACCTAATGTTATCATACATGGTTAAGATCCTAAAGTTTATCATAATCTCCCTTGAACAAGAGAGATTAGAGGTCCTAAGGGAAAGGAGACACAAGAAACAACAGGAAACAACATAAACATGCAAGAATGCAAACATGGAATGCAAATGAGGGAGGAAATTGGTGTGGGGCAGTAGCCTCCACAAGCTCATCTCAACCTCAATCAAGAATATGACAAATTCAAGAGATGAAAGGAATAAGAAATGCATCAAAAGAAACACACAAGAGCATCAAAAATGGGATGAAATGGCCTAAACCAAACAACATCAACCATAATGCCAAAACACAAACACAAATGAAAGGCAAAGAAGACCTAAAACAAAGTGAGGATGGAAGGCTATATAAGGAAAACATGGAAATCATAATGTGCACTCAACCATGAGCATCACAAGAAAGGTGCACAAGAAAGCACAAAGAAGTCCTCATGGATTCATCATTTTAGGCTTGCTTCAAGTACCTCCAAAGGAGGGACCAAGCTACCTTAATTGAGATCCCAAAGTCATTGGACAGCAAGGGAAACGAAATAAAAGCTCTCAAAAGCAAAAGCAAGTAAACCACAAGGAAATGAAAGCAAATTCCCAGAGGAAAGCAAGCATGTTTCACATAGAAACCCTAATTGGAAACTCAAAAGTAAACAATCAAATGAACAAGTAAAACACAATATAATGACCTAAAAATGAACAAACATCATCCTTAACATGTTAGAAACATGAATCAATAGGCATTGAAGGCTCAAAGGATCCATAAATGTCATATCCAAAGCAAACTAGGTCAATATGTTTGTATGAACCTCCCTTTAGGGTAACTTGACTTGCAAGTTACTCAAAAATTAGGAAAATGACTCAAAAAATATCAAATAAAATGCAAGAAGCTCATAAACTTGTTGGCAACCAGAGGCCAAGAGATTAAAATCAAAGTCACTTCACAACATCACCATAGAAATTGATTCACAAGGGTGCTCCATTGTGAAGGAGGATTGTCAAGGGTCAAATGAAGGGCATCAAAAGTCAACTCAAAAGACAACCAACAGGGGCAAAATGGTCCTCAAAAATTCATGAACTCATCATTGATATGAGGATTGAATTTTACTCATTGGATCAAAAGGAAATGAGAGAAAAAAAATCAAGAACAAAACATGTCAAGATTTAGGTCAAATAAAACACTTCCAATGTTAAATTCCATTTTTAATTGATAAATAATTTATAAAATAAAATAAAAATTTCCTAAAATCAGAGGACATCTCAAAGAGTCTAAAACATTTTTTTGTGGAATTTTAACATTCTTGGAAGTATTTTAAAATGATTTAAATCTAAACAGATATAAAATAAAAACAAAAAGAAAATAAAATAAAAAAAGAAAAAGGGCTGGGGGTGCAGGAAGCAGCCCAGAAGCGGTGAAAACACGATGGGCCCACAAAAGGGGGAGGTGCCAAGAGCAACAAAAGCCCAGGTGCAACAAATGGGCGCTGAAGTCCAAGGGATTCATGGTGGGGAGTCAACCCAAGCGCATGGTGGAAGGCAATAGTGGCCATTGGATCACAAGGTAACCAGATCAGAGGGCTCACAACGCGCCAAGTCATTTAATGAAGTTCAAGCTGGATCTAGTGTGTGTGGTCAAAGTGAGTGTACCATACGTCTTAACCAAAACCGTTAAATGAAAAGTAAGCAAATCCAAAGGTTGTGAACACATCCACGTGGCTCTGGTGAAGTTCAAACCTGGAGGGAAAAACCAGACGGTCGGAAACACTGTTCCGGTAGTCTTCTTCGGCCACACTTCAAAAACCAGTCACGGCCAAAACCTAGGTGCTTCAAAACTCAACCAAAATGAACAAATAAATAGTCAAAAATGATCTCCAAGTTAAGTAGATCATGAATCCACCACCCATTTTCATAGATCATGCTTAAATAAAACAAAACAAAAAGAAATATAAATGAGCTCAAAACTCAAAATCTTGCAAACAGCCACAAAATCAATCCAGAAACCATCTACACATCAAGAGGTTTACAAATATATAAAAACGGTGTGATAACAATGCATAAACATTGAGATATTTGGATTACAAGAAAACCTAGAATCAAGCTTCCATAGTGCTCAGTTTGTTAGTGAAGCTTACAATAAACCACCCATAAATGTTCTATGAGTCTCAAGGAAACTTTTGAAATCTTTGGTTTGGGTTGAAACTCAGTGAAACTTGAAAAACGATTTTGACTTTTTCCTTACTTTCTCTCAATGTGTTCTTGCTCAAAATCTCACCAAAATCAGTTCTGAAAGCTTGTGTGTGATCCTGAGAATATGTATGATGGATTTGGATTGAAAGAAAGCCTAATTATGTTCTCCTTAAGCCCAATTGAATTTCACTTTTTTCACTTTATGGCCATTTCAATAGTGCACGAAAATCACCTTGCCCAGCTGTAAAAATGGCTCAGTTAGCTTGCATCTGAGATAGGTTGATCCAAGAGCTGAGAATAGCACCTTAATTTAATCTTATGGCATGGTTTGGATGTGTTACTTAAACTTGAAGTAATCATGAAAATGGACACCAAAATGAACTCAAATCTCAAATCCAAAGTTGGAATTGTGTTTGAAATGTACTTGGCACTCAAAAAATGCACAAGGTTGGTACAAAATGATCCCAAATGAATTTAATTTGATTTTCCCCCTTTTAAGGCCTTTTTCATGGAAATTTCATTAGGGATTCTTCAACCCAAGCCAAACCTTTGATGCCTTGATGTTTTTTTTGAGTAAATGACCCCATTTGGAGTAAGTTTGAAGTTGGAAAGATTTCAATTTGAAGTGTGCAAAATGGTAAAATGGACCTATAATGAAAATGACATGTAATCCTGCTTTCCCAAAATACCCCTGCCTTGCAAGCCTCATAACTCGAGTTCTACAAATAAGAAGAAGGACTTATAGTACTCTTTGGAAATCTAAGATCATGAGGAATATCTTTGATGTTCATCAAAAGTTGAGGAGAAACATCCTTCTAGGTCAAAATTGGCTTTGAAGTTGGTTGACATTTGTTGACCAAAATCACATTCATCTGAGGACCTGTAACTTGCCAGCATCATAACTTGAGTTCTAGAAATCAGATGAATGACTTCTAGTACTCAAAATAAAGCTAGAAACATGCTCTACAAGTTTACTGTTAGGGTCAAGATGAGATGAGACTTGTATCCTGAGATAGGTGATCTTGAAGTTGGGCACTAAATAAGGGATTTTACACTGAGAACCCTATTTTAGATACTCCTCATACTCTTGATTCTTGATGAATTGATATTGAAATTATATCTCATGTATCTTAACACAATATTCCATGACCATAAAGACTTGTAATTGAGTCTTAATCTCTTTCAATTTTATAATTGACTGAGGGCTGACCAGATGAAAACCCTAATTGCACCATCTTCAACTGTAGCCACTTGCACTTGGTATAAATACTTGAATGAACTCCACAATGACCTACAAGATCTCCAATGAGCTTAAATGGTGATCTCCCTCCATAACCATGGGCTTGTGATCCTCAGATGACCTTCAAATGGCCTCCTAGACGGGAGATGAGCCACATACACTTATATGCATATCCAAAAGGCTTTGACTTGTCTCTGATGATGATTACCCCCCTGTTGACTTGAATACAACCTCTTGATTAGGCTTAGAACCCTTGGCAAATTCCTGTTGTTTTACACACATCTCTTGATCCCCTGTAAAATGTAAAATGATATGCAATGCAATATGCTAGAACAATGAAATGAAACATAAACCAAGTAAAGAAAAGGTTGGGCAAATTTTGGGGTACAACAGTGGTAACAGTGGTATATCCTCCAGTTGGATTTTCCAGAACAGCCCCAACATCATGTCCTTTTTTGTTGGACGCCCCGTCAAACATTATCTTCCAACGGGATCCGAGTTTAGGACCTTCCTTAGAACCAGGTTCTGGTTTCATTCTTTGAACATACATCACATCCTCACCAGGGAACTCAAATTTGAGTGGTTGGTAATCATCTACAGGATGCTTGACAATGTGTTCAAACAAGACGCTGCCTTTAACAAATTTTTGGGCGACATACTGAATATCATACTCTGACAAGAGCATATGCCATCTGGCAAGTCTTCCAGTTTGAGCAAGCTTTTCAAAGATATACTTTATTGGGTCCATCTTTGATATTAACAATGTAGTGTGGCAGATCATGTATTGTCAGAGACGTTTGGCCGCCCAAGCCAAAGCACAACAAGCTTTTTCCAAGGGAGAGTAGATTGCGTGTGGCAGATCAATGAATTTTTTTGCTTAGATAGTAGATTGCGTGTTCCTTCTTTCCTGACTCATCGGTCTGTCCCATAACACAACACATTGAATCTTCCAATACCGTCATATACATGAAGAGCGGTTTTCCAGGTATTGGAGGGATCAACACTGGAGGTTCTTAAACATAACTTTTAATCTTTTCAAATACCAATTGGCAGTCATCATTCCATGTTCTTGCTTGATTCTTCCGTAACAACTTGAAGATTGGTGCGTATATATGAGTCAAATTTAAGATGAATATGGAGTGTAGTTCAAACATCTGAGGAAGCCTCTGATTTGTTTCTATGTTTGGGGAGCTAGCATCTCTTGAATAGCCCTGACTTTGTCGGGATCCACCTCGATTCCTCGTTGAATAACAATGAAACCAAGTATTTTTCGGATCGAACTCCAAATGTGCATTTAGCTGGATTCAGCCTCATTTGAAATTTCTGGAGTCTTTCAAACAACTTTAACAGATGCTCAAGGTGATCTTTTTCGCTTTGAGGTTTAGAAATCATGTCACCTAAATACACCTCGATCTCTTGATGTATCATATCATGAAAGAGTGCAACCATGGCTCGCTGATAAGTGGCTCCTACATTCTTCAACCCAAAAGGCATGACCTTATAACAATAAGTTCCCCATGGTGTTATGAACTTTTTTTCTCCATATCATCTGGGTCCATCTTGATTTGATTATAACCCGAGAATCTGTCCATAAAGGAAAATACTGCAAAGCTAGATGTGTTATCAACCAATGTGTCGATCTGAGGTAGTGGAAAATCATATTTTGGACTGGCTTTATTAATATCCCAATAATCCACACACATCCTGACTTTTCCGTCCTTCTTCGGTACTGGCATGATGTTGGCTACCCACTCAGGGTACTTTGAAGCTACTAGAAATCCTGCGTCGATTTGTTTATTTACTTCATCTCTGATCTTTGGGGCCATGTCTGGTCTTGATCGTCGGTGTTTTTTCTTAACAGGAGGACATTCTGGTTTCAGAGGGAGCTTATGGACCACAATATCAGTATCCAGCCCTGGCATATCGTGGTATGATCAAGCGAAAACATCGACATACTCTTTGAGGAGTAGTATCAACATGTCCTTGATCTCTGTTTCAAGTGATGTCCCAAACTTTACTTCTTTCGTTATCTCTTCTGAACCTAAGTTGACAACTTCAATCTTCTCTTTATACGAATGAAGGTAGGCTTCTTCATGCTCAGCCATTCTGGTTAACTCTTCGGGAACCTCAAACTCTTCATCAAGCTCTTCTTCAGCTTGGAAACAAATGAACCATTACCAGAAGGAACCGAATGATCATTGGATTTTTCGGGTGATGGAGGCTTTCTGCATGGTTTTAAAGGGTTTAACATGATCAGACACACATACAACAACATGCAGATGAAAATGTTGAAAAAGAAAATAAACAAAAGAGACAGGAGTTTTAACAACAACACTTCTTCATTCATTAATCTTTTTAATCGCAAAGTGGCCCATACAAAATGATTCGCTGGCCTTGGGCAAGACCAGGAGTTTCAAAGAAAACAAAAGCTAATAAGTAATGCATTACTCTAAAGGTAGCACGACAGGAATTTCCACTTCCTCCCAATTGTTTAAGGCCGCTCCATCTCGGGTCACCAGATTATTGAGGCCGCTTCTCTCATTTTCTTTAATGATGGTGTTGACTTGTACCCCGCTGCTTACAAACATCTCCTTTAGATTTTTCTGCTTCTGGATGTTATCTTTGGACGCTTCTTCTAGAGTTGGTTTGTAACCCAACCCTTGCTTGTCATTTTTGGCGCGAGAGTTCACTTCTATAACTTCTCCCCGTCCTTGTGGGAGTCCTTTCTTCATTGTAGCTTTTATGCTTTGCACGGAGGAAAAAGATGGACCACGAAATATAGCAGAATTGTTGATTAGCACAACATGAGCGATTTCTAGAGCTTGAAATGTTGTTTCTAGCGCATCCTCGTCGGCTTCAATGTATCAAAATGATGACATGTTTCTCACCATCAAATCTTCCTCCCCGTGCACTATGGCAAGCTGATCATCAGTGACAAATTTTAGATTTTGATGCAAGTTGGAGGTTACAGCTCCCGCCGCATAGATCCAAGGTCTGCCCAATAAACAACTGTAGGCTGGATTAATATCCATGACTTGGAATGGTACTTCAAAACATCGCGAACCCACCATTATTGGTAAAGTCACCTCTGCAATTACGGAACGTCTGGTTCCCTTGAATGCCTTTACATCCAAAGAGGTTACTTTCATAATTGCTCCTTTATGACTTAATTTTGCTAGAGTCCTTTTTGGCATTACATTCAAGGAAGAATCGGTGTCAACCAGGAATCTAGCTAAAGTATCTTCTTCATATTTGACGGAGACGTGCAGTGCACGGTTGTGTTTGCGGCCTTCTGGCATAAGATCATCATTGCTGAAGCTTAACGTATTGCACACAGTGATGTTAGAGACAACCGAGTCGAATTGTCCCACTGTGATGTCTTTGGTGACGTGGGACAGAGTTAATATTTTCAGTAGAGCTTCCTTATGCGGGGGTGAACTGAGTAGTAGTGACATTATAGAAATATTTTATGGCATCTAATTCAGTTGATCCACCACCCTATAATCACTTTTGTGGATGATTCTTAGGAACTCTTCGTCCACTTCTTTTAATAACTCTTTTCCTTTCGTCTTATCGGTGACTACCGATTCTTTTGGAACAACCTCTTTGACAGTAGGAATGACCTTAGGTGCTACTTTGGGAGTTTTAGTGGTAACCTTTGATACATAAATCCTCCCACTGTGAGTCATCCGACTTCCTCCGGCAATGTTAGTCACGTCAGCATGTTTCCTTCCGGATTTCACCTCTCGCCAGGAACTGTCGTATTTCCATGGTACAACCTTGGAATTTTGCTCTCTCCGAGGATCAAATCTAGGCTAAGTCTTATCAAATCTGGGCACTGGATCATCACGGTATATTGGCCCGACGGCGCTGGATCGAGTCATCTTGTTATTGCCGGTATTGAACATCGTTCTTTTCTTAGGCTCCTATGGTAGATTGAACATTGGTTCAATAACCGCAATGTCCTCTTTTTCCTTCTTACTACTGACTTGTAGCATCCCGTCGTTGATTAGTGACTGAATGTATTTTCGCACAAGGTCACAATCTTGTGGGTTCTTGTTTCACTCTTCACAATCCTCATGAGTACTCTTGAGCAACCATGCTTGAGCCAATATCTTGTGCAATTCCACCAGCGGTGTTTTAACTTCAGCCACTTCAGTGACTGTTGTCGTTACTCGAAAATGCAAGGACAGAGAGGCGAGAATGGAAGGATAAAAGAGTAACCATCAAACTTTATTTATCCCAAAAGGGGAAGGTAAAACATCGAGAAAACCCTAAGATGAAACAGATAAGATGGTCTTGCAACTAAGAGAAAGGGTTCAGAAGCCGGTTATTCGAAGGGAAGGTCTTAGCACCCCTCGCATCCATCGTACTCGATGGGAACCATTTATTTGTCTATGCGTGAAGGTATTTGATAAACGATATTGCTATAAAGGGTGTTCTAAGGGGAAAGTGAAAGGTTGGAAACAGGGAAATAGAAGATGAAAGAGGGAGGAGACTTGGTAGAACTTCGTAGTCCTATGCCTATGTATTCTCAACAGGTATGAGAAAGTCAGAGTCAACGTAGTTCGGGGAACTACGAATAAAATACGGGAACGTGCTCGACAAGGATTGGGGCGCTTGTGCCTACGTATCTTTATTTAAAATAAGTAAAGAATCAGAGTAGTCGTAGTTTGGCCTACAGTTTGCTGGTGTTTTGTGGATGATGCTAGTATGCACATTCTAGAAGTTAGGTGTATTACAGGTCGTTTGTGGAGTCTTAGGAGTTACCTGTTTACGGTAAAACAAACGTAACATATCCTTTCTGAAAAGAGATAGTTTTTGCCATCAAGGCGAGATGTCACATTTGGTTTGTGAAAGTTATTTTTAAGAGTTAAATAGGTCCTCAGATAGTAACCCCTTGCGTGTAGTACCCAATTCTTTATCTCAAAAGAATTATTGTGAAAATGGTGTGGCGAATATAGTCACGTCTTCATATTGAAAGACGAGTATCGAGATCACACACTCTAAAGTGAGTATCTTGACACTCGAAGAGGAAGAAGTCTGCACTCAATCCTCTCTCTTTAGTTCAATACAAAGAGAACTTCATTTCTGTTATTAGAGATGTTTTGGTCTTCAATGATAAGTGTTTTACGATACTGAACCCTAAAGTTAATTTCAAGCACTCGGGATAGGACAAGGCCTTCGCCTAACCATTCCACAACCATCTAAGTTTTATTAGGAAAAGAGTTTGAAAATGCACTCGGTATGAGACCAAGGTTTTTAGACTCAAGGAGACAAAAGAAATATAGAAAAGCTTTGAAAAGAAAAGGTGGTGAATTGGTTTAACAGTTTGTTGAGAAAATCCGTTTGACGTTGGATTAAGGGTTTGGCTTATATTTGCGTGTAAAATCATGGTGGAATGAAAGTGGGTTTGAAAATGGCTCGACGATGAGTCGAGGGTCTGGATTGAAAACAGAATCGGCTTGACGACGAATAAAGGGTTAAGGTGTGAAAAACGATACTAGTCCTTGAGAGTGCTCCTAATATCGAAACCATAATGAAGTGTGACAGTGTGTGCGATAGGTTGATGGTGAATGCGGATGAGCACTTGACTTACAAAGGGGTGTTTGAAGATGGCTCGATGACAAATCGAGAATTAGTTTGAAAACAGTTTAATATACGCTAGTTCATAGGGGTGCTCCTAGAAGATAAACCACAATCAAAGAAATACGGAAGCGTACATCAAAAATGGGAGAAATGATATTGAGGATCATTCTCTGATTTAATTGTGTCGCACGGATGAAAGAAGGGTGGGATCTCGTCTTAATCATAAACTCGTGTTAATTAATCGAGGGAAACCTCTCACGATCCTAAAGTATAGAAAAATGATCCAAATGATCATTTTCTACAGATTTGAAATAATAAAGGTTAACAACCTCAAAAACTAACGTTTGCGAATCGAAAGACTTCATAGATCGAAAAATGAAATAAAATCGAAAATGAAGAAGAAAATGAATAGAGAGAGAAAAATTGGTCACAGATAAACCGTTATTTATCAATAATTTGACCAATTACAATTTTTAGAGGTCTCGTCATCGATCAAAAATTTGAAAAGAAAATAAAAGTTGAACTCGAAATGAGATAAATTATCAATAAACCAGTAGGAAATGAAAGTAAGTCATGAAATTTAAAACTAAATTAAATGATAATTAAAAAAACAGGTTTGTTAGAAATAAATAAATAAATAAAATATTGAAAAGAAAAGAAAATAAAATAAAATACAAAACAAGAGAGGGTGCGCATGGATTGGTCTATGTAAAAATAAATGGGAATCATTTGGGCTTTAAACCAAGCCTAGCATCCCCTAATAGCCATGAAGACCAACCCGGTACTCCAAAAAGCATCACCCTTTTTTTTAAAACAAAAAAAAAAGCTAAAAAAAACCAACGCATATGAATAGCAACACAGGTTAAAATAAAACTAGAAAACCAACGCATGACCTATGAGATTTTTAAGAAAGAACTCAGAAGAGACAACATCCTCTTTTTCATCGTTCACGCGACGTGAGGTTCGGGTTCGGAACAAATTGAAAAGATCCATTATGAAGAAAGGAGATCGCAGATGAACAAAATCAAGGTCAAAGGTTATAAATCATTACTTCATTCCCACCTTCCGCCTCTGTTCGATTTGTTCCGTAAATGCCATCTCAGGTTTTTACTTGCACGATTCATGTTCATTTCCTTTCGCTTTGTTCAGGTTGGTCTCTCTCCTTCTCTTCGTCTCAAATATATATTCTCAGGGTCTGGTTTTATGGTATGATTTGAGGATGGGCATTTGGCTGTTGGTTGATGAAACAATAACGAGTGAAGATGGTTGAAGGGGGGAGAATTAAGGTTGAAGAGTGGTTGGAGAAGGAATTTATTTTTGAAAGTATGGGTCTGTTTTTTCGTCCTCCCGAATGAGGGAAGAATAGCTTGGTATATAGTACAAATTAAGGGTAATTTGGGAAGGTTTAGAGGAATATTGTGAGTTGGTGCGAAGCGGTTTTACACGATGGTGTTTTCACAAGTTGTTTTTCAATCGTATGTGCTAGATTTATTTTTGGTTTGCAACCTATATGTTGTGCGTTTTGCTTGTGGGGAATTTTAGTTTTATCTATTATTGTTCAAACTTATTGTAGTGTGTTTCTCCAAGATGACCAGTACGTTGTGTGAAGGCTGGAGTTTGGTCAGGTTTCGCCTTGCAATATGTATTTCATCTGCGCTTTTGGACAAAGTTTAGAGTTCGTGGCTCATACGGAACAAAGTAAGTTTTTTTTTTTGTATATTTTTCTTCCTCTTTTTTTTTTTAACATTGTAGACATTCTGTGGAGTTTTTTTTGGTAATGGACTTGAGAAATGTTATTGTCCCTTGTTAAAATGAAAATAGGCTTTTCTTGAATTTTTTTGTGACAAATGGACCTTTATGGAATTACTTTGTCAATTTTATTCCTTGTTGCAATCTTGTATGTAGTTTTTTTAGAAACATGGATTTGTGACCATTATAATCTCTTTTACCAACAATTTGTACTTTGTAACGATCTTATGATTTTGAATCCATCAATGGACATCGGCCATGCTAACTCTTGTGACATTTGCAACCATTTCACTTTGAAATATTTCACTCGAAGAATAATTTAAACCCTGCAACTTAATTTTTGGGTGGAACGAGATTGAACATAAGCCAATTGTGACCTTGTTTCAACCCTTAGACACATACCATGCTCCACACTATTGTGAGAAACGACACGTCATACCCTTGAATTAAATAAGGAAATTTAAATATTGTGCCATTAAACATGTGGGGTAACGCCTTACTTTTGGAATTTAATCCTCTTGATGTCCCTTCAAGCATCTTATGACCAGGCTACATTCCCAAATACATCTATGTATGCTTTGTTTTCCCCATAAAATGGGCTCTCGAATTCAAATTAACAACGAATCCACAAATCCATCTTAACCTTTATCAAGAAAAGTCCCAAATATGCTTTGAAAATCAGAGGATCAGGATCTGACAACTTGACCCACACAAACGACTTGAATTGGTAGACAAGCCTAATTGGATCCTTAGGCACACCCCATTCAAATCATTCACAAACCCTGGCCTTAATCTTGAAATAAACCCTCATCGTGACTGATAAATTAAACCAACACCCACGAACCTCAACTTATACTTCCCATACACCAAGATCTGACATTCTTGCCTATAACTTGATCCACTAAGCAGGAACAATATTTTTTTTGAATAATGACTCATGTATGGATGTATAGATGAAAATTATACAAGTAGGAAAAATTTGGGGTATAACAACTGTTCTCATCTCGGGGCCTTCTCCTTCTTCTGTTATAGCATTTACTCCACTGTGGTTCGGCAGAGGATTATCCTTCACATTGGGATGATTATCTTCAAATGACAGTATCTTATTTTTAATCAATGCCCTGATGATATGCTGAAGCATAATACAACTCTCTAAATCATGCCCATCGGTGTTCTCATGAAACAGGCAATATGCGTCGGGATTGTAGTATGAAGGCAAAGGATTGGCTAGGGCACCCAATTTTCTTGTTTGAATAAGTCTTCTGGATGCCATCATAGGATATAGTTCGGTATAACTCATTGGTATTAGTTGTGTCTTGGGCCTCCTGTTCTGATATGTCGGCCAGGAAGCTTGAGCCCTAGGCTGCTGCATCTGCTGATTATTGTAAGGTCGGCAATTGTACTACTGATAGGCATTCGGTGCCCCTGGCTTAAGATTTTGTTGATTTTATGTCTGGAAGACTGGCATAACCACCACTATGTATTGTGGTTGATGATACTGCTTTTGTTGAGTTTGAACTTGGGGATGGATCCTTCGGTTCTGTGCCATTTTTTCGTACATTACCACATTGGTTTCTCCCTCTTTCTTTTTCTGGAAACTGCCGGATGGTTTTTTGGAAGAATAGTTGCTGAAACTGCTGGCAGAACCAGACATTTTTCCGTTCTTCAATCTGAATTCCACTTTGACACCCACTGCCACAGTATCGCGGAAGTTAGACGATACACTGCTTATCATTCTTTCATAATACTCTGGTTTGAGGCCTGAGGCCTTCCCTCATGCGCCAAGGCTGGTCACAACCTTCAAATTTAGTTTTGTAAGAGGCACCCTAACTCTCTCATTTCTCAATGGAATTGAATGATTCAAAGATCAATCTTGCTCAGAATTTCCCAAGGAACTCAATGATACAATTGGTTTTTGCTAATGATGCTTCTATTTTAAAACTCGATAGCATGACCAAAATGACACCAACTTTGCAATTTCAACAACACAGACTTATTCAAACATAATAAGCAGTAATAAATGGTTCATACACATCATAAATATCATATCAAACATGTCTATAGTCAATGCACATCAAAGCAAAGCATGGTTTGCATAGTTCAAGTTTATAGTGACTTACCCCTTGAAGCCAAACTTGGAATCTTCAAGAGAGTTACTTCTAGAAGTGATTTATTGGTTTGAACAACTTCAATACACCTCCAAGAACTTCTTTGAATGCTTGGAATCAAGTGGAGGCACTTAGAGAAAAATCTCCCCTTCTTCTTGCAAAAATGGAAAAGTGGCCAATATGGAACTTTAAGTAAATGAAGTTACAAATGGAGAACTTGCTTTGGAACAATTTAGGGATGACTTATAGAAGGTCTTTGAAGTATTTGAAGGTTCGGAAATGGTCAAAATGAGGACTTGGATTTGAAAATCCAGAAAGTCAAAGCTTTCTTGGATTGAGGTTTGACTTTATGAGTGAGAAGTTTTATGGTGGGAGTGAGTGTTTTAACACCTTCAATACAACATGTGTGATGTGTTTGAAGTGTTGGTAGATGTGTTTGATGATTGTATGATGTTTTCAAGGAGTTTGTGCAAAATAGACTTTTGCTTCACAAAGAAGTTACCTTCAATGCTTGTAAGAAGGTTGTAATATGTGGAATGGTGGAGATTTTTCTTGGTTTCTAGCTTAATTTGGCGTGGTTTGGATCTGAGGAAGAGGCTCTATTTATAGGTAAGTTTGGAAATCAAGTGGTATGGGCAGATTGGATCATCTTGCCAACTTTGCCCTTTTTGGAGGCAAAATGTGCAAGATCAACTTGATATCTTTCTTCTGAGCTTTATCCACCTTTCTATGAGTTTGATAATCACCTATAGCCTGAAAATAGTGGTCTTGAAGTGAAAGGGAGGGAGGAGCTGATGTGGTTGCTGAGCTGTGACAGAAATTGCAAGAAAAGTTTCTCTCTCATGCCACTTGCATCCACTTGCATGATTAAACAATTCAATTAATCCAAAATCTAAGTTTTGCTCGTGGCTATGCATTCTAATCTCCTCAATTAGGTCCATAAGCATCAAAGAATGAGTTAAGTAAGGGATTAGACAAGGTTTGAATGGTTTATGCAAGAAAATGCAAGTGTTGAACTTGGTTTTGTGACTTGAAAAATGCCCAACTTGCATTCTTTGATTCTCCCTAACCACAAAGGTTGAGAAAATTCTCTTGTACTTTTTAAAAATCCACAAACATGATCTAAAACTTTCATGTGTTACACAAGTTCAAATTCCAAAGGGATCTATGTCAAAATGCCTCTTGAAGATTGTTCCAAAAGTTGACTTACAAGCCAAGAAACATGAAAATTTTCTAAGTGTTGAAATTCCTCACAATGTGATGAGCTCACAACTTAAACTCTAAGCATTTTTGGACCTCAACCCCATATGACACTTTTTTAGGGCTCCTCAAGAGCCTTTTAACAAGCTTTCAACCACTCCATTTGGATGTGTGGTTAGGAACTTATGGTCCTTTCATGTTGGCTTCAAAATTAGGGTTTTTCATGAACCCTAGTTTCTTGATTTGAAATTTATCCATCAATCCTTGATTAAATCACCACCAAAACCCTTTCTTGCTTTAATTGGGGGTCAAAACCCTAAAATTCAAAGAGTTGACTTTCCAGACAGACGAACCGAATAGTTGAAATCTTCAGGATCGATCCTCAGTGTTCTGGGTTCTTTGAGCCTTTGAAATTTCTTGGTGAGACTTTAAC
This sequence comes from Lathyrus sativus, assembly GCA_963859935.3. Taxonomy (NCBI): domain Eukaryota; kingdom Viridiplantae; phylum Streptophyta; class Magnoliopsida; order Fabales; family Fabaceae; genus Lathyrus; species Lathyrus sativus. Next base: position 193,948,555 of record OZ012740.1, read on the forward strand.
AAGTCATAGGGATGTCATGAATCATGATTCACGCTTTGGAAACCTCTTTAGACCAAAAGTCAAACTTCTGTTGACTTTTTCCACTAGAAACCCTAATCTGGGTGTTGCACTGCACTACTCCTATTATTTTGGTATCATCCTCAAATAGAACTTGTTCTTGTCAAGATGTGAGCCTCTTGATGAAATGAAGACTTGATTTGTAGAAGATCAATCCAAAACCTTGACTTATCAGTGCACAGGATCCTTGATTTTGACAGTGTAAAACCCTAAATTATCTGCATCTTGACAAAGATCAACTTGAAAAAAGGTTAAGGTTAGGTAACACATGCTTGATGCTCCTAGAGTGATGATGGAATCTAGGGGTAAAAATTAGGGGTATGGCAGTTTCTCCTATTTAAATACCTTTACCAGATGGCAATAAGATATGACAATCTCCATAGAATCATGGCAAAAGGTATTTAAATATATCAAACTGAAAATTTTGTCCCTTAGATAAGATGGTATGAAAAAGGAACAAATGTTGATCATGTAATGAATTCTAAGAATAATGCTTTATGATGCTGGAGTGTAAGAAAAAGCTGACAAGTGAGCAAAAGAACGAAGAAGAATGAAACAACAAGTAACCACTCACTAGGAACACAGACACACTGGGGAGGGACCCAAAGCATATTCACCAATAGTTCAGACATGACTAAAGGTGGTACTTCATGGGGATCCTCCACACAGGGGACACAAACTCCACTGGGGAAGATAAATCTTCATTGGGGAAAAAGCCAATCTCATATGGGGAGATGCAAATCTCCACTAGGGAAATGCATCAAGGGAGATATGGATAAGAGGCCATGCATGGGGAACCAAAGTCGACAGACACAGACTCCTACTTGGGAAGCAAAAGACTAGAGACACGGTCCTTATCGGGGGAAAAACCAATGAAGACTTGCCTCGCGACGAAGAGTTCAAATGGGATCTTCAAGAAAGGACTAGAAACAAGACCAGAATCACCAAGGATACTAGTAACTACTATACCTCCAAGACCTGCTGGGGGGAAATATAGGGATTCACCAAAAATGATGGTAACAACTAACCAACCTAAGATCAAGTTTTAAAGAACATTGCCAATGACCATTGGGCTTTAATCAATGCCAGTGACTATTGGACTTTTGGAGTAACGACTAGACTTCAAATGGGGAAATATTGGTGATAACCAATAATCAAAGAAATACAACATAGTTGGATGAAATTTTCCAATTACAATTGGACTTTAAACAACGTTAGTAATCACTGGACTTTCTGGGGAATGCTAGTAACGACTAGACCTCAGGAGGATATGGTGACAACCAAAACACCCACAAATGCATTAGGAGTGTTGGTAACAAAAAAACATCCTGAGATTCACCAGGGATACACGTAACCACCAGCCATCCTGAGACGAACGATGCCAATAACCATTGGACTTTAAAAAGGGTATGGTAACGACCAAAATTGAGATGCCAATAACAATTGGACTTTAAACAATGCTAGTCAAAACATTACTAGACTTACTAGGGATAAGATGACAACCCTAAACCAGTAACAGGTATATTCTTACACCGAATACCGGTTTGGACAATATTGGGCTTCATATGGGGTTAACCATTAAACGGAGATGCCAATGACAATTGGATATTAAACAGTGCCAGTCAAAATATTACTGGACTTCAGGGGATTGCATAGTAACGAATAGGCTTCCAAGAGGATATGGTGACAACCAAACAGCAATACCAATAACTATTGGATTTAAACAATGCCAGTAACCACTGGACTTCCCGGGGTTATAAGTCTTTATCACAATAATACTTAATCCAGATAACTTGACCATGTTTGAGGTAACAACAGGTCTGAAGCAAAGGGTTTGGTAATGACCGGAGGATCTCAAGATAACATCCAGTTACTACTAGGGAGGGAACGCATGATGTATTCTTAACAAAGAAAACTGCCTAAACAGATCACAAAGGCTACAGCCAGAACAGACCAAAACAAGAGGTATACTGAAAAATACATATGCTAAATGTATGATGCAGATGCAATGTCAGACGACCTGTAGGCGAAAGCAACGAAAGACAGATAACAATCTATCGCAAGGGAAACAAAGAGAATCACACTGAATCCCATTTTTGGAAAATGGTATTAATCTTCTAGCAATTCTACTGGGGAAGCGATCTCTATTCTTGCAAACATGCTAGGGAGCTCATGACTTCAATACAGGTGACCAAATCACTAATCAAGGATGTCAACCTTTTATAGTGCGGCTGCGTGGGAAAAGGAATCTCCATAGAATCTCATATCGCTGAAATAATGGTATCTAGGTTTCAACCATTCTGTCCTCATGAGAGGAGTTAAAAATTTACATTGTCGTGTTGCAACCATAGTTATGTTTTACCTGCTAATTAATTTTCTTTAAAACAAATTTTGTTGTTTCAAAAACTTTTTCTTTTCAAAGATCACTATTAACGAATAAGTCATTGTTGCATAACAAAAAAAATGGTAGAGCATAATAGATCATAAACAAAGATCGGTCTAAATATGATTTTATTCAAAGACGGAAACTTGCGAAGGGAAAACTCCCATGGAACAATTACAATTTGGAAAAATGGCAATACATGTAAAGGTCTGAAATGCTGCCTCTTCACCGTGCACCACGACCAATTGATCCTTAGTAATGAACTTCATCTTATGGTGTAACGTGGATGTAACAACGACCGTTGCGTGTATCCACGGTCTTCCCAACAAACAACTATACGCCAGATTTATGTCCATTACCTGGAAGGTGATTTCAAAGACTTGGGGTCCCACCATGATTGGTAAATCGACCTCTCCTATGACGTTTCTCCTCGATCCATCTAAAGCCTTCACAATTAAAGATGTGGGTCTCATCTCTGCTCCTTTGTACGCCAATTTTGCCAATGTTCTTTTGGGAATTACATTAAGGGCTGACCTAGACAAGCACTCGGGTGAGCGTATCTTCCTCGCACTTAACAGATATGTGCAAGGCGTGATTGTGCTTGAGACCCTCAGTGGTCAAGTCACTGTCGTTGAAGATCAGCGTATTCAGGATGTGATATTAGCAACGACAAATTCAAATTTCCCCACAGTGATATCCTTCGTCACATGGGCTTGTGTGAGTATCTTCAACAAGGCTTGTCGATGGGCGGGAGACTTCTTCATCCTCCTTGGGGACTTCTTTTCTTTTAATGACGGGATCCTTGGAGATAACTTCCTTAGGAACAGTTTTCTTAGGAGTGGTAATGGTTGTTTTGGGAGAACTGGCAGCTGCATGAGGAACATTAAAATTCTCCCCGGGCTGATATATTCGACCACTGCAGGTCATTTTGCTTGCCCCGACGATGTTCATCACATCCTCCTGTTTTCTTCCGGCCTTCATGTCGTACCAGGAATAGTCATACTTCCATAATACAGCTTTCAAATTAGGATCCAGTCCCCTCCTTGGATCGAACCTTGGCTTTGGTTGGCCTGCAGCTGGCGTAGGGTTGTTGTGAAATACTGGCCTAACAACAGCGGGAGAGGTAGATTCGAACACTGGCTTCTTTTTAGATTTCTTTGGTAAATTGAATATTGCCTCAATTACTGAGATGTCTTCTTTTTTCTTCTTTCTGCATATTTGCAACAAACCTTCGTCAACCATTGACTGAATGTCTCTCTGCACCAAGTTACAACCTTGTGGATCACGATGGCAATTGCCGCAGCTTTCATGGGAACTTTTAATCAGTCCTGCCTTTATCAACTTTTTATGCAACTCTTCCAAAGGAATTTTGACTTCGGACACCTTGGAAATTAATCTTAAGTCTGAGTCCTCCTCCACAACGTGGACACCACTATGGTTAGGCAAATGACAATTTTCCATGTTAGGTTGATTGTCTTCGAAGGAGAGTACTTTCTTCTCAATCAATTCTCGCACAATATGTTTAAGTGCGGTGCAACCTTCTAGGTCATGCCCCACAATGTTTTCATGGAACATTCATCGTGCGCTCGGGTCGTAATAATATGGTAGTGGAGTTGGAGGAGGGCCCAACTTCCTAGTTTGAATTAGGCCTTGCTGTACCATTAGAGGGTACAAATCAGTGTACCTCATGAGGATAGGATGAATCCCTGGCCTTCTGTTTTGAAAAGCAGGCCTTGGAGCCGATGCTCTTTGTTGTTGTCGTAGTTGTTGATTGTGATTTTATTGATAGGCGTTGGGCATCGGTTGCTGGAAATTTTGTGGGTTCGGCCGGGGCTGAAACATTAGCGTGACTGCAGCGACATATTGTTGTTGTCGTAGTTGTTGATTGTGATTTTAATGATAGGCGTTGGGCGTCTGCTGGAAATTTTGTGGGTTTGGCCAGGGATGAAACACCAGTGTGACTGCAGCCACATATTGTTGTCGTTGATAATTTCGCTGAGGCTATAGACGAGGTAACTGTTGATTTTGCAAGCGGTTTCTTTTGTTCTGTACCCTCTTGTCGTACATTAGAGCGTTAGTCTCTCCTTCCTTATTTATGTGGAAGTTTCCTGATGGATTTTTCATTGTGCTGGTGCTGGCCGAACTTGTCAACTTGCCATTTTTCAGACCAGCTTCCAACTTTACACTGATAACTACAATATCAGAAAAGTTGGTTGTGATATTGCTGATCATTCTTTCATAGAATTCGGGTCTGACGGTATCCATGAACCAGTCAGCCAATTCTTTTGCAGTTAGGGGAGGTTCCACCTAGGCGGTGGTCCCTCTCCATCTTTGTGTGTATTCATTAAAGGATTCCGAACTCTTTTGAGTCATGCTAAGCAGCTGACGCCGATCTGGCGCGAGAACCATGTTATATTTATACTGCTGAATGAATGCATCAGACAGGTCTTGGAAGCAGTGGATTTTAGATTGATCCAGACTTAAGTACCATTTAGCAGAGGCACCTTTGGGACTGTCTTGAAAACAATGTATCAACAATTTTTCATTCTCAATATGTGGGGCCATATGTCGGCAGTACATGATCAGGTGAACTTTCGGGCAGGTTGCCCCCTCATACTTTTCAAATGTATGCATTACGAATTTGGGAGGAAATACCAAGCCCGAGACTAAGCACATGTCCTTGGCATCAGACCCAAAGATATTGTTCCCTTCTATATCCCTCATTATTCTGGCCATTATGTCCATCTCAACCTATAGTTTGTCATGCTTCTCATCTTCAACTTTAGATCCGTCAGGTGTAAGTACAGAGTATGCCTAAGAGGGGGGTGAATTAGGCTTTTAGGGACTTTTTTCGGTTTTTGGATATTCTTGAATTTTACTTGGTTATGATGGTTGGTGATGAAAGCGGTAAATGCAGAAAGTAAAAGGACACAGAGAATTATAGTGGTTCCTGTCGCTACTGCGAAAATCGGCGCCGGCTGAACAAAAGAGTCGCCACCGTGCGTTATTTATCCCACGGGAGGGAAAGGAAACGCTCAGAGTAAACCTCGCACAACACGGGAAAGGTATGGTCGTCGCAACCAAAACCTGGATTCGGGAGTCGGTTACGCAAGGGGAAGGTATTAGCACCCCTCACGTCCGTCGTACTCGACGGGATCCACGCTTTTCTTCGGATATGGATTGTTATTCTATCTACTCTACAGGTCAGGGGTTAAAAGAAAAGAAAATGAAGTGACTCGGCAAAGTATCGCACTTTATGCCTACGTATTCCCGTCTGGAACGAGAAATCAGAGTCAACGTAGTTCGCCTACCTACGGGAAAGGAGGGGAAGGTTGCTCGCTAGGATATCGCATCCTATGCCTACGTACTTTCATACAGCATGAAAGATCAGAGCAAACGTAGTTCGGGCCACGTACGACACCAGTCTGTTTTGATTTTTTTTTATCTCCTTCTGAAAAAGGGCTTTTCTGATTACTGGTCCAAGCGGACAAAAATGACGTTTTGATGAGTTCACATTCTTTTACGAAAGAAGTGTCTTTTATTGTGTTTGAAATATTATTGTGTTTTTCTGTTTGTTTTGAGAAAGAAGAGACAGAACTCTAACCTATGGTTGCGAAGGGAATCAAACTAACCTAATGTTATCATGCATGGGTTAAGACCTAGTGTCTATCATGCTCCTCTCTTGCGCAGAGAGAAACAGAGATCCTAAGGGAATAGACGGAAACAGAAACAATAGCAGATATATACAGTAAAGCAGTAAAATGCATGAATGCAGCAATACAAGCGAGGCAAGGGAGTCCCACTCAACCTCGAACCTAGAAAACACCAGGCAAAAGTGAACAGAATTCACTTTCAACCTCACAGGGTAAACAACAAACAATACAGTCAGGAAAACCAATCAATACATCAGAAATGAAATACAACAGAAAAATAAACAGCATCAGCAGCTCTGAAACAACATCTGACTTCAAGCTTCAGCAAGCATCAATCTCCATCTCCACAGCCTTCCAGCAAGGTCTTGATCACCAGTCTTCCATCTACAATGGCTCTTCTTCAAGTCTCAATCTTCAGGAGAAACATCAGTCAACCAGATGAAAGGAATGAATGTTAGACAGTTAATTACCTACCAAGGGTGGTTCATCAACTGTTAACATTAAACAGACAGTTTCCTCTCAAAAGTTCTATCTTTCAAATACATTCACTGATCCTTCCAAAGGAAGGAGGTGGATATTTGAAAGAGACTTTGAATCATAGAGAAAGGATGGATGCAGACAAGGCATTCCATGTTTGAGAAACAAGCTTTCTACTCTAGAGCTCTGCCTAGCTCCTAAACCCTAATCTCCTCAACAGCTGCTAGCAAGGAATCTCCACTTCAACTCTGGAAGTTGGTCTTCAGTCTCTGGATCTCCAATGGCTTCATCATCATCAGTCTTCAGCTCTCCTAAATCCCCAAGCAATCCCAATACCCAAACAAACAAGCAATAATCCCCAGAGGGCACACCACACCAGTCAATCCAATATATACAGTATATTAATAGCAGTAGGGGGATCCTAGTAATTTCTAAGGGGATCTAATAACTACCCATAGCCCCTATAGTCCCATAGCTAAACTATTTAATCCCTAAGTCCTAAGGGAAATGAACTAATTCACCTAAGTTGTCACTTAAAACCCTAATTTGTTCATGCTGTTCACACCTAAACTAATCACCTAAAACTAACTCCTAAAAATAAGAACTAAATTGCATCTACAAGATAACAATGTCTATTAATCAACCTAAAAAGAATGGACACAAAATATTAAAGCATTGATTAGAACAAAATTAACAAAATCATGCATGAAATGAGACATCTAAAATATACATTTATTTGGAAAATATGGAAAAATATCAAATAAAAAAATAAAATGCAATTTTTTTTTTTATAATTTTCTAGACTCTTTGAAGAAAATTATGCAAAAAGAATCATTGAAAAATAATGTTTTTTCCATTTTATATGATTTTTGAAAATGCATGAAAAAAATGAGAGGAAATTAAAAAGAAATATAAAGAAATAAATGGGAGGGGGTGAGAACAGCAGTTCGCTCCAGTTGTATTCCATGGTGGGCTGGAAAAGTGGGGTGCGAATACTAATTTTGCTAGGCCCATACGCGTTCAGAAATAAATGGGAAAAATGCCAGAAAATGGACAAATCCTCGGTGCAGGAAGTAATGATATCACGTGTATTTGGTTGGGCTTAACAAAACGGGGGTGTGGATATAAAAACTGAGTCCAAGGCCCAACGTTTCAATTAATGAAACGCGGCGTTTTGATGTGAGTCACTCCCTCCGTTTTCAGTTCAAATAATGGCCATAGGATTAGATGATTAAGTCAATAATTCTGGAAGATCCAACGGCACTCAGTCATCGTCCCCAAGTTAGACCTAGGGTTTTCAGAGTTCCCTTCCATGCAGCCATGTTCGAGTTCGTCTTTCTCCCTCCACAAGCCATGAAACCTCAAGGTATAAAGAGCAAAAACAGTCCAATTCTTCCCCTCTACAAGTCTGTACTGTTAGTTTGCCCTAAAACTCATTCAATCAACCAATTCGATAGGTAGCACAACCATGATCCATCATGAACACCTGTGATCAACTGCTTCAATTCTCCATAGTTTTTGTCCTAAACTCAACTACAACTCAAGCTAATTTTAACATGCTAATCCACCAAGATTTTCGTGCCTTATCCTAGTAGTTATAGGCTCTAACAGATTATGCACTCCATAGCCAAACCTCACAAAACCTCTCCAAACTCTGTGAAAATCATCATCTAACCTACCTTAACCATTCTAAGCTATCAAAACCCTATCATGCTAACCAAAAACATACAATTCGAAGAGAGATCCAACCTGGTTTAAAATGAAGATACAGCTATGGAGATCCCTAAATCAATGTCTGCAAGGACTTGAAACTGATCCACACACCACCACTTTGATTCTGTATGCAAAGATTTGGGCTCAATCTTCTTGTATCATGTGATTCCAATTTCTTGAACCTTGAATGATGAAACTTGTATGGCACTCTCCTTGATTGATTCAGCCAAATGAATGTGTGAATTGTAATCTATGGATGATGGTGATGAAATTCAGACCAAGAAGTGTGAGAATTGAGGGAGATTTGAGAGAGTTTGTGAAGCTTGTGCAAAAATGGAGAAAGTATGTATAACTTGGGGTTTTGAACAAAAGGAATCACCAACCATGGCATGAGACATCTTGTATCAATATATAGGTGATGTTAGAACCTCCTAGAAACTTGGAGAAGTTTCCCTTGCATTCTTTCCCTTGCATTTGGTTTATGTTTCTTCCATTGCAAGCAACCATGGATAACTCTTAAAACATGATCTAAGCTCAAAATTCTACTTTAGCCAATGTCTTTAAAATGATCTTTCCATTCAAAATGACCTATAATTTTGCTTCATTTGGCCAAGATATGAAAAATCTCATTTTTAAGTCCATTTTTATTCATTAAATCCAACAATTTTGAAACCTTGTGCTATGAATCTTTCCAATCTCTCATGGTCACTTTTCTAGACTCAAAATGTCATTTGGAACACGTTTGATGTTGTAAAGTTTTCCATTTGAAGCTTCCTTGTATGAGTTTTGGGCATAGGTTAAAATGACCTGTAATTCACAAATGACCAAAATACCCTTTGCTTGCCAAGACCATAAGTAGAGTTCCATAAATCATATGAATGCATACTATACGATTATAGAAAGCTAAGACAATGAGGAACAACTCTTATGTTGATCAGAAATTCATTTGAAATCTCCTTGAGGGGTAAAAATCGCTTGGAAGTCAAGTCACTTTTACAGACAAAATTTCAGATACCTCAGATGACCTGTAACTTGCAAGGACCATAACTTGAGTTCTATAAATCTCCTTGATGTCTTCCACCACTCAAATTGAAGTTCTTGAGATCCTCTACAAGTTCCATGTTGGCCAAGGATCCATTTGAAGCTTGCATTTTGACTTATCTTACTTGGAAATTTGACCTAAACTAGGGGATTTTACATAGAAACCCTAATTTAGAAACTCCTCTTCTCCTTGATTTCTCTTGAATTCTTCTTGGCATATCACCATATCCTTATTCTCCATGTCAAATGATGAACCCCACATCTCTCCAATAGCCGTTAATGCCTTTCAATCAGTCAATTGACCTAGAGTTGACCCAGGGTTGACCCAGATGAAACCCTAGTTGACTGTCTACCACAACTCTTGTGACTACACCAATGACTTGTCTCCTTCTCCAAATGACTTTCTAAGTCTCCCATGATGCCCACATACTCTCCATGCTCCATCCACAACTCACAACTTACTTGTTGATCCTCAGACACCCTCAGATAGGAGCTAGAAGCCCTGCTTGATCCATTGACTTCTCAGCTTTCAAATTCTTTCTGATGACTTGAATGAGATTGAATTAGAATAATAACCTCTTGATAGACTCATAGAGATGAGAATAATGCTTGGTTCCCTGTTGGATGACTTGCTATGCAGATGATCAGACTATGTACATGGCTCTATATGCAAATGCTAATGATATTGAAACATAACCCAAGTGAATAAGGTTGAGCAAATTTTAGGGTGCAACAGCTCCCCTCACAATCCGAGAGTACTCCACTTCCCTTTCAACATGAAAGAGAATTTACTATAGTTTTAGAATTGTACAACCTATCACACCATCAACCGGTGAGGCCTACTTTCTAACAACTATACAATCATAAGTGTGCAAGAACAATCCTCCTGCAAACACTTACCCTTGTGTCCAACAATCCTGGATCACAAGTCACAACACAGATAATACTGTAATTTTTGTTTTGAGAGAAATGAGTAATAATATCAATACACAGATTGATCTTCTCCTTTAATCAGAATTCACTTCTTTAATGTCAATACAAGTGTTCAAATTTCTGGATATGAAATAGTATGAACAAGATGAACACTTTTTGAAAAATATTTGAATAGAGTGAATTTGATTCAATGATGGTTTTTGAAAAATTGTAGGAGGTGTTTGTTGATTTGAAATTATCAGAATTTATATGAGCCAAAACACCATTTCAAAAGGGTATATTAAAGTATAAATCAAGGGATGGAAAGGTATAACATTTGAACAAATTTTGAATATGAAAGGAAACAATTTTTCAGAAAACGTTTAGTGTTAATCGGTTAACCATATAGGTTAATCGGTTAACACTGTAACGTTGGCCCAAAGAATTTAAATTTTGAGGACGTTAACCGATTAACCCATATGGTTAATCGGTTAACACTGTAAAAACTTTGAAAATTAATTAAGTTAAAAGTGTTATACCAATTCCACATAGTTTAAAAACATGTCAATGCAGTATGCAAAAATAATTGATAGTATTGAACACTTGTATATCAATTAATTTAGTGAATTTTGATATACCTAAGCTTGCGTCCAAGTCTTGAAAGATGAATGATCAATTGCATATGAAGCTTGATGTTCATTGCTTTGCATAGCCTTTGATCTTGATCGTTTGAAAGCTTTGACTTTTTGCACATATGAACTGAGCTTGAGTCTTGTTGTTGACATCATCAAAACATTGAATTTGAAGGTGCTTCTACATCATGCACGTCGAATATTGGTTGATGAAGCTGATCAATAACTTTGTAGTCGCTCTTTTTGATGATTCTCAAAAACTCAACATCTTCATCATTAGTAACTGCTTCTTTATCCTTGTCTTTGGCAGGCACGACAACAGTGGTTTCTTTTGGCTGAGCCTCGTTGAATTGGGGAGTATAGATACGACCACTGCGTGTCATCCTGCTTGCTCCAGCTATATTTGTCACATTTTCATTATTAGTCTTCAATTCTTCCCTCAGAATAACTTTCCCAGATTGTTTATCAATCATGGTCACATCATATTTCCAGGGTACAACTTTAGGATCACTGAAATGAAAATGACTTGGCTTCTGAATAATCAACGGCTTTGGCTAATTCACCACAGGAGTCACAGGCTTTGGTATGCTGAACACGGGCTTTGCAGCACTCGACCTTGGCAAATTAAACACCGGAACTTTAGTATTTGGCTCTGGTAAATTGAAGACGGGCTCAACCATAGCAACTTCATTTATCTTACCAACCACTTGTAAGAACCCATCATTGATCAGTTTTTGAATATCATTTCGAACCCACAAACAACCTTTGATACTGTCATCACAACTTGTACAAACAGCATGAGAAGTAGATACTAAACCGGCTTCAAACATCTTAGAATGGAAAACACAGAGAGGAGTCTTGATCTGAGCAACATCAAGTATAAGGCTTTCATCAGAGGAGTTGTCAATAGCATTAACAACCCCATGGTTAGGCAACGGATTGCTCTTTACATTCGGCTAAGGATCATTAAAAGACAGGATCTTCTTTTCCATTAATTCTCTGACAAGATGTTTAAGAGTATAACAGCCTTCTAGATCGTGACCTGGCGCACCCTCATGAAATAAATAATGAGCAGCGACGTTGTAATTAGTTGGTAACGGATTAGGGGGTGGAACCAAAGCTCTGGTAGTAATCAAACCTTGTTGTACTAATGAGGGGTACAACTCAGTATAAGTCATCGGAATTGGAGGACACTGCTTGTATTGTCTCTTGTTGGGACCATTCTGGCGAGGAGCCTGATTCTTTGACTGATATGCAGGAGCGTTGGGCGCTCGTTGATAGTTGGCAGAAGCTTGTGCAGGCTGATAACCAGGAGGTTGTTGATATACCGGAGGCGGATAAATAGGAGCCGGTTGCACAGGCTGATAAGTAGGCATTTGCTGGTTAAATGCGGGAGTAACAACGGCCACATAAGGTTGTTGAGCATACTGCACAGGATAACCTTGTTGTTGAACATAGTAAGGCTGATTTCTTCGTCTGTCTGCAGATACAACATTAGTTTCACCCTCTTTTTTCTTCTGAGAACTAAACGAAGGTTTCTTGGCTTGATCTTTGGAGCTTGAACTACCAGAAGCACTTGACATCTTACCACTCTTTAGACCCAATTCCACTTTTACACCAACAACAACAATGTTAGAAAAATTAGAAGTTACACTACCAACCATTCTTTCGTAGAATTCTGGTCGCACTGTGTCAACAAACCAATCGGCTAATTCCTTCTCGGTCAGAGGAGGTTCCATTTGTGAAGCAATCTCTCTCCACTTGTGAAGCAACTTCTCATGTCGCTCATCTTCGTCATCCTTCATGTCAGGAATATCATAAACCAGCTCATTAAAGTAAGGTTGCACACGAGTATGAACAGCAGCTGGTGTAAAGGTCGGAATCACTTGAGGAGCTTCAGAAACCAAAGGAATATCTTGAGGAACCGATTGAGCGATAGAAACCATAGGAGGAGGAGGCACAAAACCAAATGGGAGACCATAGGGAGGTACACTCGCAGTAGTAACAGGAGGTTGAGGATCCACCACGGTATTAATAATCTCGGACACAACAGTGGGCTGAGTATCCATCCTTGCGTTAATAACTTGAAGCATCTCCATTATCTGCCCAACACTTCCACGAAGGTCTTCGAGTTCGTTGCTAACACGGTCAAGTTCTTGATTCTGTTCCACCATCTTTTTCCGAGCTCGAGCTCTGGTGTTGTATTGATGCAGAGGACTCAGTGTAACAGAACTGGAAGCGAGAGAATGAAGGATGAGAAACCGAAAGGAAAAATGCAAATGCAAAAACAGGATGCAATGCAATGCATTGGTTTCAAGGATTTCAACGGTCGATTGCAAATATCTTGAAAAAGTTGTAGACTTTGAAAAGTAGGAAATTTTTTTTTTGAATTTGCATAAGGACAGTTGAATTCCTTGAAACTAGGAATGTTATGATGCTGGATGCAATGCACAAAGACACAAAGCACACAAAGGTCCTAGGTTAGAGGAACATGAGCGGAGCCAAGGTCTACCCAATCCGAATGGTAAGTACTATGGGTTAATTATACATGCAGAACAAGGTTCTAAAGAGGTGCCCAAAGTCATTAGCCCATCTTTCGGATATTATCAACTTCCCAATTACTTGGTGGTTAATAATATTCTCAAGAGGACTTCGTTTGAGTGTAGCATCGCGTAGCACTATTTCGGGGGTACTCCCTCATAGTCCCGCACTACATCCTAATAAAGGCCAAAGTGGGGTTAAGGTAACTACGGTCCTTAATATCATAGGCTCTAACATCGAAAATAGTGTATGTTTTCACGATTAAGACTCGTTCAATAGTAAAGCTTTCGAGAGGGCCTCAATTGAGCGTGATTTTAAAGTCAGCTTGGTCGGGATTCCACCCCCTATAAGCCTCGTCGAACATATCACTATCCTATCTTAATTTCACTCAAGTCCGAGTGTAGGACTTTGTCTCACCACTCAAAAGATATAATCCCAAAAGCATAAGCAAGATATGTACAAATAGTCATATAACAACAAAGCAAAAATAAAACATGTTAGGGAAACCCACAAAACTTTCCCCAGTGAAGTCGCCATTTTCTGTTGCGGTGAAATTTTGATGTCAAGCTATTGATTAACTTGAATCTTAATTCATTTACAACCGGTCTTTGATTTATCCGAAGGAAAGGTTAAAGAAAGGGGAAAACCTATTTTGCATTGTAAACACAACGCGGGGAGAGATCTAAAGTTTGGGGGTTGGTTAAGTTTAAGGAAGGTATTAGCATCCTAAACCTCTGTAGTACTCTACAGGAACCTCTTGTTTTAAAATGTGCTATTGCTATAGTTATCTGCTTAAGGTTATGCTAAGGGTTAAGGGTGAAGAGAAAGACCTAAGGGGTTAGTCCTAAGTATACTCGCCAAGACTCGCATCTTGTGCCTACAAATCCTGGGTAGGGGATGAAATCAGAGTATTCGTAGTTCCCCTTACAGAGGGAGATGAGAAATTTCTTGACTGTGGTCAAGGTTCCTGGGGGAAAGTAAGTGTTCATAAGGAAGCGCTTACTTTGGAGTACGACAACTCCTATTTCTACGTTAAGGTTTGATTTAAAAGGGTGTAGGATAGGTATTCCACGGCGGGAAACCTATATGGAGTGCGGCGACTCCTGATCCTAAGGCTAGGATAAAGGTTTGAATGTCCACGGCGGGACGCCTAAGTATGAGTACGACGACTCGGATCCTAAGGGTAGGATGGGAAAATGGAAATGGAGTGGCACGTTGTTTTGATTTAGTTGACTTAGAAGTTGAAGCTACACATTTTGAGAATTTTATGACTAAATTGAACAATGCTTGGAAAATAAATTAGTTTGCAAATTAAAAGAGTTTGTTTATTTTTAAGGTTTTATAATGGATTAAGTCTAGGTTAAATGGGAGATAGCTAGTTTATTTTATTTGTGAAATTAACTTAAGTAAAGGAACAAATGTTGGAGGTTAATCATTTTGAGAAATTTTATGTCTAAGTTGAAAAGTTTTACAAATTATATTTAATGGGATAGAAAAATTAGGTTGATCTTAAATTTAAAGGTTACTTATACATTTTGGTTTTCAGATAAAAAAGAAAAGATAAACCACTTTTAAAAATACAGAAACTTATTATTGGATTAAAAATTTAACTCACTAACTAAACTAAATTTATTTTTATTATAAAATGAACCAAATTAATATTAGATATAAAAACTGATTAATTTCCTATTTATATTTTTTGTTTTAAAAATCGTTTCCTTATTTTAAAAATATTTTCTGATTTTTATTTAGTTAGAGAAATGAGAAATGAGACCTATATATCATTTAAATTGAAACTTTTTATGTTTTTTTATTACTTAAACTTATCACTATTTATTTCTGTTTTTTTTATAAATATTTTTCTATTTTTTTTTATATCTAGTTAGTTAGTTAGTTAGTGGTTAGTAGTTAGTAATTTCATTAATAACTACAATTACAAAATACATAAAAAAACAAAAAAAAAACTAAAATAAAAATAAAAATAAAATATAAATAAGAAAAATAAAAATAAAAAGGAAGTTGGGTTGGGCCGGTGGTGATGAACCCACCGGACCCAACCCGGTCCGGAAAAACAAAACGAAAAGGGGCCAAGGGTTTCAGAAACCCTCAATTCTTCCTAACATCCAAACAGCGGCGATCCCTCTCACTCAATCCCTCTTCTTCTCCGTATTTGCTTCATTTCTTCAAAACCTGTGAACAAAAAAACATAAACATATTAAATGGATAAAAATAATACCCAAACTGAAATCGACAATGGGTCGAAGGAGGTTTTCGGCGAGGCGTCGGCGATGAAGGACGTGGTTCGCGTTTTCCGGTTGTTGGTTGTTCGCGGGAGATAAGTTTCAACTCTTATTCTTTACTTGTGAAAATATTTTTCGGTATGAGTGTGTTGTAAATATTGGATTCGGTGTATGTTTGTTGTTGTGAATCTTTTTTGTGTGTTTTTTCTGAATGTTTTTCTTCTTTTCATACACGAATTCTCAACCGATTTGAAAAGAAAAATTAAAATACTTTCCTTCTTAAATCAAACATGTCTGAAACATGTTTATGAGCTATCAAATTCTATTTTTGGGAAGGGTTTCATGATTGTGATTTTATTGTGATGGTGGTTGAAACCTGTTTGGACTTGCTGTTTTGGGATTCAATGCGTTTCCACTTTTACTTATTCTTGTTGGAAGCATGCTTGGTGCTGTTTTGGAAATAACTTGGATTTGTTTGATCCTGTTTTAAGGGATGATAGACCTACGGATTTCCTACTTGATGGAGTTAAATCCCTATCCATTATTAACGGAACATGTTCTGTTTTATGCTTTTTTTTAGCTTTTGAGTTGGTTTGGGACTATCTACCTCCTTTGTTACTTATTTTTCTCATGCCGTATTTGTGCAGGTTTCGACTGACATGAATGAAGCCAACGTATCCCAAAGTTTAGTGTGGGTGAGCATAAAAATTGCAGAATTTCTTCCAGCTGACTTAAAACATTATGCAATTATCGTGAGAATGGTACATGAATGACGAATCAGAGCAGAAGGATATGCTAATTTGCATTTAGTGTTACTTGCTTCTACACTGGGTGCATCTTTGTTGAGAGAGGAACTGCACATTGACAAAACTGAGAAAATCTTTGAAACAATAGTTCCATCACCACCACCACTTACAACAGTAGTTAGAGGAAGGGAACTGGGCAGACCACAAAGGGCAGATGGAACAATTCCACTATGGAGGCAGCACCTTGACAAAAGCTGAAGACCACAAATCATTGCAGACTCAATCCGTTGGTGAAAACAATAGTACATGGAAACCTGAACAGCTTTGGATCTCAGGAATGCTCTTGTGATTACATCAACCATTTTTGTTGATTCTTCATCAAACAGGGGATCTTGTCTGTGATCCATAATTTTCGTCCTCTGCGAAAAACGACTCTGCAATGCACTGATGGGAAACAAAATGACACTATTTCTCTTAAAAAGGGCATCCAGAGCATTAATCAAAGACCAGGAAGCCCTGCATGGTTCAGAAGCAGTCCGTAGCATATTGGAAGAACCTGCAATAAGACGCAAACCTGAAGTCGCTAAGCACGAACACAAATGGTCAATTAAACCAGATGTTTTTGCATGCTCTATAATTCTGTTAGCTGTTTCGTTCAGTGTCTCTGAGCTTGAAATTTGAGATGATTTAAGCACCTGAGCAACTTTAGACAACACGACTGTAATGCAGGCACTAGACTCATACAGAACTCTTCCAGATGCATCATTTTTAGAAGTTACAACCTGAGAATAGATTTCAACCAATTCAACCCAGTGGTTTGAATATGAGTTTGAACAGCATTTCCCACCAATATCTAGCAAAACTTTGGTGATCGAGAAACCCTTTGTTAACAGGTCGAAAACTTCAGCAGACTTCATTGCTACCACAGATCTGGTAAACAAAAGAAGCTCACTTATGAGTTCGTCTATTTGTCCTGTAGAATTGAAGACACCGGAATCAACTAGATTTGAGAGAATTCTTAACGACTAGTTTGAAGCAGGAAGATCTTGATCACTGCAAATATTTTGAGATCCCTTTGACCATCTTTTTAGGGTTTGCAGAACAAATCCATATGCTTCACTGTCTTGACCAATTACTTTTGCACCTTTGACAGTGCGAGAGTTACTTTCAAGTCTGTCCAGTCTTTGGCAGCCTGACTCTGCTACATCATTTTGACTTGAATATCCAGGAGACTCACCAAGAACTTTAGAATTGGTTTTATTCGTGTTAGGACCATTTAATTGAGCTTCTTTCTGGAGTGGTGAAGAAATATGCTCCGCCAAACCGGTTTTGTGATTGTTTTTTTCTGTTGATGTAAATGTTGTGGCTTAGTCTTGAATCAAAATCATATTATATGCTAACATTCTTTTTCATGTGCATGTGGACGACCTGTTGTGGGATATGGCCAGCGAATTATAACCAATGTCCTCTACAGACAAGCAGTTGTACTCAAAATGAGTATCTTCAACAATAATATTGAAATATATACCAACTTTGTATCTAAAGAATTCTTCATGTAATTGTTTTGTTAATGTTAGAGACATATTTGTACTTTAAATACAACTGAACCTTTTATGGTAAGCCAAAGTTTAAAAAGTGGCAAATCCCGTGGGAAAGTAGCTCATGTTCTCCGGAGATTTCTCCCTGTTATGCTTGTCAATATCAACCTTTCATAGTTCCAACGTGATAACACTTTAACATTTTTGTCGATAGGCCCCTCATTTGCAGTGCATGACGACAATGACAGATCAAAAACCAAGATAAAAATCCGTACCAAAATTAAAATGAACACTTGTTCTTATTTTATTCTTAACAAAGATCCGATTCCGTTCATACGAAGAAGCCAAACTTGGGTTATGAACAACTTGAATACCATGGATTACTATTGAAAAAAAATGCAACTTTGAAGAAATTGTCTTGAATTTTATGCATCTTGCCACGATAATATCTTGGAGTGAAGCATGATGTATAACATTGGATTTCACTTTTGAAAGAAAAATATGGATTGTCATCTCGTTTAATATGCTTGAAAATGCCATTAATTCACAAATTTCAATCTTAATTTTGAACACCCAATTGGTGAATTCGTCACGATAAAATACTTGAATCAATCCTTGTCATGACTTCGCAGATGTTTTAAACTGAACCAGGGCTTAATTTTGAATTTACATTTCTTAAGCACCCAGAATTAACTGTGTCATAAGTTTTGAACTTTAACAACATACATACACCCATGATATGGAACTCATTGTTTGCATTCTGAACGAAGATATACCATATAGATCTATCACTTGAAAGGCTCTTGTAGCTCGACCTTCCAAGTTTGGACTTCAAATGGATTTGAGGTTTAGAGCTTGAATATCCGTATAAACATTGAGTCTGTACTTTGACATCTTCTCTGAATTGGTTCATGAGCACATACTATAAACAAGATCTTTTAAGCTTAAACCACATGTCAATCTCATTCTTCTCGATAGATCACCATACTACATTCCGTTCTCAAACGACTTTCCTTGCAACTGGGTGGGTAGGAAAACTGAGTCCTCTTTGAGGGAAACTTTGGGAATTCTTGAGGAGAATCAGCCATCAGGCCTTGAATCTTTTACAACAAAACCTGACTTAGCAAAACAAAACAAACAAGTAATTAAAATAGTGGACCATGCCTGCATGGTCGACCTAAATGATGTGCAAATGATCAATGAATCTAAGGGTAAAATTTGGGGTATGACAGTATATTTGTGATATTGTTTACTTTACTCACTTTGGTTGTGTTTATACACATGTGACTATGTTTTCGTCTCCCCAAGTAGATTTGTCAACCTTAATCAGAAAGTGTATCCCCTTTCTAATTCCACGCTAAGTTTATTCCTCGTGGAAGATTTTTGCTTTAGCTCTCATTTCCATCTCGGGATAGGATAAAACCCTAATCAAGTTCATTCCTCATTGGGTAGAGTCTTATTTGGCTGTTTCTCTTTAGTTTATTCCTGGATTGAACCTTGGTCTTTGACAATTATTTGGTTTTGAATCTCTAGGATATTAAACCTAAACCGAGGGTGCTTTTTTCAATGATCCAGTTTGATTCTTTACAAGTGATCAACATCAAAGTTGTAGTATGTGATGCCCTATTTCTAATGGTAATATGAGCATGAATTTCTTTTGCTTAAGTATTAAGTTACAAACTTGCAAAGTGGCCATGGTAGAGCTGTTTGGTCCAAGACTGATTTTGCATCAAGACATGGGTCAAATTTTTACACGAGTTAGAGGTTACTTTTGCCCATCTTCCAAGCATTTTCAGAGCATGTGATCAACTTGAAACTTGTACCTCTTTATAAGATCTTCAAGTTGGTACCAAATTCTTCCATAATTGATCTTATTTCACCTTGCAAAAGATCAACCCAATGTGCTATCTGTCGCAACTACGAAAAACACACGGTGAAAAAAAAAGAGTCGCCACCGAACGCTATTTATCCTAAAGGGAGGGAAAGGAAACGATCGAAGAAAACCTGAAGAAAGGAGAAGACAAGGTCATCATAACTAAATCTTAGGTTCGGGAGTTGGTTATGTAAGGGGAAGGTATGAGCACCCCTCACGTCCGTTGTATTCAATGAGATCCATGCTTGTTGTCTAATCAAATGATGTGTCATCTATAAGCTACTGCTAAACGACAACAAGAACAAAAGAAACAGAAAAATACTCGATTGGAATCACCGCCCTATGCCTATGTATTCCCTCGTGCAATGGGAAAGTTGTCCCATCGCTGCGAAGAAGGGCCGACAAAGACAGAAGACTCGCCACCGTTCGTTATTTATCCTAAGGAGAGGGAAAGGAAACGATCAGAGAAAACCTACGAAAAAGGGAAAAGACAGGTCATCGCAACCAAATCTTGGGTTCGAGAGTCGGTTACGCAAGGGGAAGGTATGAGCACCCCTCACGTCTGTTGTACTCAAAGGGATCCACGCTTGTTGTCTATCTAAAAGGGTGTTAATCTATCAAAAGGCTGGCTGTAGAGACAAAAGAAAAGAAAAGAGACTCGATAGAGAATCGCCGCTCTATGCCTATGTACTCTCTCGTGCAATGGGAAAGTCAGAGTCATCGTAGTTCGAAAAACTATGGGTGAAGGTGGGGAAGGTTACTCGCCAAGACATCACCGTCTTGTACCTACGTATCCTCGTCTGGTACGAGAAATCAGAGCAAACGTAGTTTGGGCTGACACGACCACAGATTGGTTCAAGTGTTTTAACTGAGTAGGGTTAAACCTTCGTTCTAGCAGTTAGGTGTATTGCTGCTCGACCATTGGAGACTTAGGGTTACCTGTTTGCGGTAGAACCAAGAGTTAACACACTCTTTCTGAAAATGATTTTCAATTAATCCCGAAGGATAAAAAGATTTGATGCTTTGCTTGTGTTTTTTAAGAGAATAAGTGATTTGAATTAGATTTGTAATTCATGTTGCACTAAAGACTATGACTTGAGAGTGAATGCGTCACATATCGCCCAAAGGGCATACGCTAAACACTCTAGACAGTTGAGAGGAAGCCCCCCAACCATCATTCCCCAAATAATTAAGGCTCATAGCGTACAACACTTATTATCCTTTATTAGATGTCTTGAAGAAGTTTTGAGATGAGAAGAGAAGACACAAACTATAAGGGGAAACTAATCAGCCCTAATGTTATCATGCAATGTGCTCCTATGATTGAGATTATGAGGGAAGAACTATGCTAATGTTATCATGCTTGGATTGAATACTTAATGTCTCTCCTACTCCCACCTTAAGCAAATGGGACTAGGAATCCTAAGGGATCATGGCAAAGAAACCAAGTAAATACAAGATAAAATCAATCACAAAATGAAATGCAAGAAAGGGATGAAGATGACTTAAACAAGTCAAGAGAACATGCAAACATGATATGCAACATGCAAGAGATGCAAAGCAAACAAATATGAGAACAAAGTGACTTAAACAAGTCAAAGAGAAAGTGAGATGAAATTGGAGAAGTTACAACTCCTACAACCATTCATGCATCAATCACTAATCGCAAAAGGTAAACACCAAAGCTCAAAGAAGAAGCCATGATCAAGATGAAGATGGGAGAATAGGCTTGGGCAGCAAGCAACATGAGAAATGTCTCAACCAAATGCATCAAATTGATCATGCAAAAAGAAAGCACAAACATGTTCTCTAAGTGGTTTCTTATTCTAAGAAAACTCAAAGTGTGATCAATCAAACTAAATTACTTCGAATGAGTACCAAAACCCAAGGGAAAGAAGTGAGAACATGATAATAGAGCTCACAAACAAGAGGAGAAACAAAGCACAAACAAGTTACAAGCTATGGCAAAGGAAAGAACCAAAGTTCAAACCACATTCAACACCTAAACACAAGTGGAAAGCCAAAGTTTAATGTAACTTGCAACACAAACTACACAAATTTATGACCTATAAAATTAAAACCAGCATCCTAAACATGTCAAAAATATGAATCAAGAAGCATAGGATGCATATGGGATCCATCAAGGTCATCTCCCAAAGAAACTAGGTCAACTAGGTTATATGTACTTCAACTAGGGTGACTTGACCTACAAAGAAGCATAGGATACACACTCAACCTGCACACTCAATCTGCATAGCTTACTGGGGATATGGTGCCTTTAGACTGTGAGGGCAAGCTGTCTCACAATACAGGCCTCCGAGTTTTTCGATGATGACAAAACAAATTAGAAGCATCATGTTATATCTCTGTTTTCATTTTTATACCTCTTCTTTCGGTGTTAAATCGTTATACCCTAACATGTGTCATTATTGAATGTGGCAGGATATGCAAAATGGAAAAAGCTGTTAATTTTGCAGGTTTCTAAGCAGTGAGTCGACCATACAGTCGGCGCATGAAGCCTGACATTTCTCACGGCTCAGCGCATGGAAGCTATGCGTCGACCGTACAGTCGGCGCATGAGCGTTTTGATTTTCCATGGTTCAGCGCATAAAGACATGCGTCGACCGTGCCACTCAGCGCATGGTGCTAAGGATTTCCCACGGGTCAGCGCACGCCGACCCTATGGTCGACCGTTCGCACGCTGTGCTGTTTTTCTTGTTGTGTTTAAAAAACTGTTTTGTTGGCTGTTTTGGTTATTACTATAAATAGAGTTTTGTTCATTTTTTAACAACTAACAAATGAAATCTTGAGAAAATTGTCAGGGCAAGAAACGTGAAATAGGTGCAACAAATTTCTTCATCTTCATCCCTCACACAACACACAAATCCACAAATACACACAATCATTTTTGCTGTGATTAGTGTCTTGTTCAAAGGGTGATAAGGTTCGAACGCGTTGATTGAAGATCCGGTTGGAGTGGAAATTGGGGCAGGTGTTTCTTGCAGAAAACCTTGAGGGTTTTACCCATCAAGACTAGAAGGTTTTGAGGGTTTTTGATACGGAATAGTTCGTTCAACATTCAAGCAGGTGCGAAGGTAATTGATCAACGGAAGGTTCATCAATTTAGTAGCGAGGGCGTTGAAGTGTTGAAGACTTTCCGGGTTTGATTTGTTGGTGTCTAAGATCAGCCGAGCCGAAGGTTTGAACAACGGAAGGTTTTTCATTAAGGTGGCTGGAACCGGAGGTCATTCACAACAAATTGAAGGGATTGATTCATCTTGAATTAAGGTGCAAGAAGAGATAGCAAGCATCAACAACATTTGAGATTGTTTGTATCATTGTCTATCAACTCTTGTGTAAACTGTTCATTCCAACAGGTGATATATATTCAATATAATCTCAATTCTAATTTTAGAGTTGAGGGCAGACGTACCCTGAAGTGAGGACGACGAGGGAACTGCCTCATCAAATCGTGTGTTCTTCATTTTCTGTCATTTTCAATTCAGCTTATAAAATAAGTGATTCTAGCTTAAGTGATTATTGTCAAACTGTGATACAAATTGAGTAAGGTGTTGAAACTCTATTTTAACTACTAAGTACAATAAGAATATTGTACTAAGGCATTTCCAATCTCTTACTCAACATAAATATCCTTTGTGATATTTGTGCATACAAACTGTTCGACAAAAGTCCTGAACTAAAATTGTCTTATTTTGCTTCTAGTTTTTGTGTGCCCTGTTTTTCATTGGAACTAGGTAACCTTGCAAATTGAAGTAAACAATTGATAAGCATAGTTTGTGTTGTGATTTTATTTTTTCCAAATTGTCATAAATCCATAGGCTTACGTATATCCGGTTTTCCAATAACCGTTCGTTTTAGACTATAATTTTCCTCGTCCGCTTCCGCACTTAAAACATTTTTAAAAACCAATTTTAAATTGGTAGCGCCGACTCAAATTTTAATCGGGGATCTATTCAACCCCCCCTTCTAGATCCGTGCCATAGTCTAACAAGTGGTATCCAGAGCTCCGGTTATTCGGTGCTTCAAATACAACGAGATAGAAAATGGCAAACGAACCTAAAGGGGCGTACAATAGGGCTCCTGTTTTCAACAGTGAAAATTACAGTTATTAGAAAGACTGTATGCGTGTGCATATCAACTCCATAGATAGAAAAATATGGAACGTTATCCTTAATGGTCCAATAGAAATTACTATGACCAATGCGGATAATGTAGTTGTGCCAAAGCCTGAAGCGCAATGGACCGATGACGATGAGAAAAAATACAATTATGATTGGAAAGCTAAAAACATCTTAATCTCCTCATTAGGTGTAGATGAGTATTACCGTGTATCCCATTGTCCTACTGCTAAGGCCATGTGGGATTCACTACAAATAGCCCATGAGGGGACAACCGATGTTAAGTTAGCTAGGATCAACACTCTTATACAAGAGTTCGATATCTTTTTCATGGAGCAAGGGGAAACCATTGCTGACATGCAAAAGAGATTCACTCATCTTATCAATCGCTTACATTCACTAGGTAGGCCTATTTCCAATGATGTTGCTACTAATAAAGTGTTGAGATGTCTTAACAGGGAGTGGCAGCCAAAAGTAACCGCCATCAAAGAGGCAAATGATCTTACCATATTAGATTTGACAACATTGTTTGGCAAATTGCAAGAGCATGAACAGGTACTCTTGAGCCTAGATCAACGTGAGAAAATGGAAAAGAAAGACAAAGCGAAGGTGAGTGAAAAGAAATCGATAGCTCTCAAGACTTTCTCTTCGAAGTCTCAAGTAAAAGAGCAAAATGATTATTCCTCGAGCGACAAAGAAGAAGAAGACACAAGCGAAGATATGGGGTTGTTTGTTAAAAGGTATAACCGTTACGTGAGAAAGAACGGCATACAACATTCCGAGAAGAATTTGGTAAACTTCCGGAAACAATCAAGACACTCCAAGGATGATGACTCGAAAGGTAAAAAGACCAGAGGGACGTGCTACAAGTGTGGAAAGCCCGGTCACTACAAACCGGACTGTCCAATGAATAAAAAAGGGAAAGGATAAGGAATCTTCAAAATCACACAAGAAATCATCAAAGCCTAGGAGAGCAGACATAGCATGGGAAAGTGACAGCAAATCTTCCTCCTCTGATGAAAGTTCTAGTGATGAAGAAGAGTCCGTAAATCTATGCCTCTCCGCAAATCAGAAAAATAAGAAAAAACAAGTACGTAACTCTAAATATGATGAGTCATCCAATATGTCGCATTCTGAATTACTAGCCGCATTTCATGCCTTACATAATGAAGCAGTTGAAGCCTTTAAGAAACTTGCTTCTAATAAGAAAATCTTTACGCAGTTAGAGCATAAGGTTAAAGAGTCCGAAAAGAAATTGGAGGACCTAAAGGCTTCCATTGTGAAAGGCAATGAATCGGATAGTAAGGACGATAGAAACCCTTTCAACTTCGGGTGTGGCACTTGTCATATTTGGCAAGGTGAGGTAAGACACCTCAAGGCCAAATTAAACAAGCCACTCGAGCCTAAAATTACATATGCTATTGATAAAAAGGATTTTAGAAAAAGTATGATTAACCCATACCAAAAATATGCATATGTAATTAGGGATCAAGCAAGTGAAAGTGTCTCTAAAGTTGATTTTGCTTGCTTATACTATTGCAGGAAAGGCCACTCCATTGGTAAATGCCGTTTTAGAAGGTTTCTTGTTCCTAAAGGAATCTACCAATGGTTGCCCAAACGCAACCATTTTGTCGCTAACCTATTAGGACCCAATATGCCATTGGGTACCTCCTTGTGCTAATTATGTTTTGACAGGTGAAATGTGTCGAGACCACCGAGAAAAGATGGGTTCTCGATAGTGGGTGCTCAAGACACATGTCTGGAGACATATCCTTATTCATAGACTTTGTGGCTAAGAAGAAAGGGTTTGTAACTTATGGTGATAACA
The DNA here is from genome assembly GCA_963859935.3 of Lathyrus sativus. NCBI lineage: Eukaryota > Viridiplantae > Streptophyta > Magnoliopsida > Fabales > Fabaceae > Lathyrus > Lathyrus sativus. The sequence continues at coordinate 193,974,328 of OZ012740.1, forward strand.
ACCGCGGAGCAATACTAGGTAAAGGTAGTGTAGGTAATTCCGCCTCTGCTATGATTTCCGATGTATTGCTTGTCGAAAACCTTAAACATAATCTGCTTAGCATTAGCCAATTGTGTGACAAAGGATACAATGTATCCTTTTCAAAAGATTGTTGCAAAATTATGCATGAAAATGATAAGAAGAATATGTTCAATGGTTTTAGAGTAAACAATGTATATATGCTTGACTTAAATGAAGTATCATTAACAAGCGACAAATGCCTCGTAACTATGAGTGAAGACTCATGGCTATGGCATAGGCGTTTAGCGCATGTTAATTTTGATTTACTCAATAAGGTAGTCTCAAAAGACCTAGTCTTAGGACTTCCCAAAATAAAGTTCAGCAAGGATCACCTTTGTGATGCTTGTCAAAAAGGGAAGCAAACGAGGATCTCATTTAAATCTAAAAAGATGATTTCAACAACGAGACCTCTTGAACTTCTACACATGGACTTGTTTGGGCCGTCTAGGATCAAAAGTCTCGGAGGAAACTATTACGGGTTCGTAATAGTGGACGAATTTTCTAGGTTTTGTTGGACCATCTTCTTAGTAAGTAAAAGTGATACATTCGCCGCTTTTGAAAAGTTTGCTAAGCTTTCCCAAAACAAGTTAAATACAAACATAATGTCCATAAGGAGTGACCATGGAGGTGAGTTTGAAAATCATTTGTTTGAAGAATATTACGGTAACCATGGTATTGATCATAACTTCTCCGCTCCACGCACTCCTCAACAAAACGGGGTTGTGGAGCGCAAAAACCGTATTTTAGAAGAATTGGGAAGAACAATGATTAATGAGAGTGGTTTACCTAAATATTTTTGGGCCGACGCCATTAGTACGGCATGCTATGTTTTGAATAGGGTACTTATTCGCCCCATTCTAAACAAAACACCGTACGAACTCTTAAAAGGGCAGAAGCCAAATGTCTCTCACTTGCACGTGTTTAGATGTAAATGTTTTGTATTAAACAATGGTAAGGAAAACTTGGGCAAATTTGATTCCAAAGCCGATGAAGGCATCTTTCTTGGATACTCTCACTCGAGTAAAGCATATAGAATATATAATAAACGATTACTTGCTGTAGAAGAGTCTGTGCATGTTACTTTTGATGAGTCCTATCCGAGAAATGTCGGAAAGGATAGGTTTGTTCATGGTGCAGGTACATCCACAGAAGACATACTCAAAGATGGCGAAACAGGGACTGATCAACCTGACAAAGTCAAAGTTGAGGAGGATAAGGATGTATATCATGAAGCAAACGAGGAAGCTCATCCGCCTACAAACGATGATCTCCCTCAAGCCTGGAAATCTTCTAAAGATCATCCAATCGACAACATTCTCGGAGACATCACAAAGGGAGTCACTACTCGATCGAAGCTAAGTAACTTCTGTTATCACTTCGCTTTCGTGTCACAAATGGAACCTAAAAATCCTAAGGAAGCCTTACTCGATGAACATTGGTTTCTGTCAATGCAGGAGGAACTAAATCAGTTTACTAGAAATGAGGTTTGGGACCTTGTCCCTCCTCCGCGAGGTCATCGAGTAATCGGCACCCGATGGGTGTTTAGGAACAAGCTGGACGAAAACGGGGTAATAACTCGTAATAAGGCGCGTTTGGTCGCGCAGGGGTATAACCAAGAGGAGGGCATCGACTATGAGGAAACTTACGCTCCGGTTGCCCGACTCGAGGCTATACGCCTTCTTCTTGCTTTCGCATGTGCGAAAGATTTTAAGTTATTCCAAATGGATGTCAAAAGTGCGTTCCTTAACGGATACATAAATGAAGAGGTTTACGTGGCACAACCTCCGGGTTTTGAATCTCATGAGTACCCCGATCATGTTTATAAACTAAAACGGGCGTTGTATGGTCTCAAACAAGCTCCTAGAGCTTGGTATGAACGCCTAAGTAAATTTCTACTTGATCAAGGTTACTCAAGAGGAAAGGTTGACACGACCCTCTTTATTAAACGTCAAGGAAAGCACTTGATATTAGTTCAAATCTACGTTGATGATATAATCTTTGGATCGACTAACATGAATCTCGTGAGAAGTTTTCTGTTCTTATGCAGGGTGAATTCGAGATGAGTATGATGGGAGAGCTCACATACTTTCTCGGCTTGCAGATTAAAAAATTCAAGGAAGGAACTTTCGTGAGTCAAACAAAGTATTGTTTGGACCTTCTCAAGAGATTTGACATGGGAAAATCCAAGGCCACAGACACCCCCATGCCTACATGTGCAAATTTGAATAAGGATGAAAGCGGTAAGGACCTAGAGGTAAAAAGGTATAGAGGTATGATTGGATCACTTCTCTATCTCACTGCGTCGCGTCCTGATATTATGTTTAGCGTGTGTATGTGCGCAAGATACCAATCATGTCCTAAGGAATCCCACCTAAAAGCGGTTAAAAGAATACTTCGATACCTATCCGGTACTCCAAAGTATGGCTTGTGGTATTCCAAAGGTAGTGATTGTTTGTTGTTAGGCTATTCCGACTCCGACTTTGCGGGTTCCAAGTTGGATAGGAAAAGCACTAGTGGTACGTGTCACTTGTTTTCAAATTCTTTGGTTAGTTGGCATAGCAAAAAGCAAGTTTCAGTTGCTTTGTCAACCGCCAAAGCGGAATACGTTGCCGCCGGTAGTTGCTGTGCTCAAATCCTGTGGATTAAGCAACAACTATTGGATTTTAACCTCAAACTTGAACGTATCCCAATCCTATGTGACAATACCAGTGTTATTAATCTCACAAAGAATCCGGTATTGCACTCTCGCACTAAACATATCGAAATTCGACACCATTTTCTTCGTGATCATGTTGAGAAAGGCGACATTGTATTTGAACATGTTGATACTAAGAATCAACTAGCGGATATTTTTACTAAGCCTCTAGCCACCGAACCTTTCTTTCATATTCGCCGAGAACTCGGTATTCTCGACATTTCGGAACGGGAGTCATAATTTACTCATTTCAGCTTATTTCATTCACATCTATATTTTGTACTTCTAACAAGTTTGATGTTTTTGCAAGAACAAGTATGTTGTTTATCAAGCTTATCCGGCATTGAGGTGATATTGTTCCTCTTCCCTCTCTTTCTATACATACAAGTGTTATTTGTGATCTCAAAGTAAAATATATTAACTATGGTGCATATGTGAATCATCTGTTGTGTATCTAAATTGCTTGATTGAACATTTTTTGTGGTGGCACTATTGTCTGCATTCATTAATCATCATGTAATATGAAACCAGGCAAAATTCTGCATTTTCAGGTCTTGAGTCGACCATACCAGAACATAGGTCGACGCACGCTGTTAAACTTTTAAAATTATTGAAATTTTTAAAGCATGCGTCGACGCATGCAGAGCTATGGTCGACGGCTCGCTGAAAAATTCAGTTTTTCTGGCTGTTCGTTTCAGTCTCCTCATAAATGGTAGTTACATGCATCCACTCATCTTCCTAGGGAGTTGCATTTATTCTCTCTATTACTTTTTTTCTGTCTCTTCCACTTTCCAACAAACCCTAGGTTTTCTCTTAAAAAGGGTGAAATTATTGGTCTAAACCCACAGCAAAAACCTCTCATTTCAGAATTCTCCAACTTCTCATTATCCACCAAAAATCTCTACCCATGGCTTCATCTTCTCACAGACCCACTAAAAAGAGGTCAAGAGGGTCAACTTCTGCCTCAATACCCATTACCCCCGAATCTCTTGTTCATCCATCTCTCCGAGAGAACTTCAACAAGGACATTGGTCGAAGAAAGGTTGTACGACAACATGCATTCTATGAACTTGTCGCCGAACGCATGCATCTTGGAGAAATCATGACCTATCTCACATATCACGACATTGAGAGATTTCTTGAATGCAATGCCAAGTACAGTGAAGACCTGGTATGTATTTTCTATACTGGTCTCAATGATAAATTTCATGGTGAAAACTTCCACTCTGTTATAGGACCCACTCAGGTATCTCTAAATTCTGAAATTTGGACCAAATATTTTGATATGACTGTTGAGGAAAATGAACCTCCTCTAGCTGAAGTAACTGATTCACGCACTATTGAAGGTTATGAGTTCAAAACTGCTCTGAATGGTATGCTTAAGCGACCCTATCCTGACCACATTGTGAACAGTGCTGCTTTCCCACGATCTGTCACTTCAGGTAAAGTCAAAACTTCAGCAAGAATTCTTCAATGGATTGTGGCGCGCATTCTGCGGCCCAAACAGGGTGGATTATCGAGGGTGGAATAGGCTGAAGTTCATCTCATACATATTCTGGGTCACGTCATCAAAATCAACTGGCCGTATTACATTGCGAGTCGTATGTATGACAAAGAATTCAGTCCAAAAGTTTTCTCAATGATGGGATACGTCTGGATTCGTAAATACCAGAAATACAAGTTCTATCGCCGCGCAAATATGCCTCAGTCAGAATCATCGAGTGAAGAGAGTGCAGATGAGTCCGAAGGTGAAGAGAATGAAGCAAGTGCAGATGGTTCAGATGAAAGTGAAGAAGACCAAGAACAGGATACACAGGCTGCTGACACAATGCAACCAGACCAAGCTGATCATACAGAGCGTCAAACATATGAGCCTTCAGACAACTATCAAGAGCCGCCACCAAGTTTCAACCTCAACTATCAAGAGCCGCCACCAAATTCCAATCTCAATAATGACTGGACTGCTTACACGGGTCAACAAGGAACTGACAGTGAGGAAAACAACCAAGGCTGGGGTGAATGGCAATACACTGGGTGGACCACACTTGGGAGATTCTATCAGCCCTATCAATATAGCTCTGAGGCACCTCCTTCTCCTCAACAGCCATCCAACAACTCCGACATTCTGGAAATGATGCAGTCCATGCAATTAGACCAACGTAATTTCATGACCACTATGCAGGAACAGCAACCGAACTTTATGAGAAGTCAGGATGAACGGATGGCACAAGTTCGCTCTGAGCTGCAAACTCAAAATGAACGGATCATTGGAATCTCCACACAACTGGATGCTCGCTTTGAGATTCTCGTTCACTCCCATCAAGCTGAAGAACGGGCAATTACTGAGAGTCTGGATTTCCTGAACAACATCACTGAAGAATTCACTGACTTAGCTCATCCTCAACGTCACCCCTATTTCTATGAGAGGCATGGCCGTGGCCGTGGACGTGGACGGGGTTATTAGCTTGTGTTCGCCGTATTATGCTTTCATTTGCTGTTTTGAGTTCATGCATCATAGTCTCTTTCGTTGTTTTTTGCAAACTTTGTTATGGTGTTTGGTTTAATTCCTAATTTCTGTCCAGACTTTATGTGCTACTACTTTATGTTTCGTATCAATCTTATGTATTAATCTTGGTGTATGCTTAATTATCATCCGTTGGCTATATTGTATTGGCTTTTCTCTTGATTTTATGTTTGTTATATTGTTAATCTGTCAAGACTTTATAGCTCTCGTTTTCTTTTTGATGTTGTCAAAGGGGGAGGAAAGCGTCAACCACCACAACTGCTTTGACTGAAAAAGAAAGGGGGAGAGCGTAGACATCGCATGTTGTGTTCAACAGGTTGTCATCATCAAAAAGGGGGAGAATGTGAGGGAAAGCTGTCTCACAATACAGGCCTCCGAGTTTTTCGATGATGACAAAACAAATTAGAAGCATCATGCTATATCTCTGTTTTCATTGCTATACCTCTTGTTTCGGTGTTAAATCGTTATACCCAAATATGTGTCATTACTGAATGTGGCAGGATATGCAAAATGGAAAAAGTTGTTAATTTTGCAGGTTTCTAAGCAGTGAGTCGACCATACAGTCGGCGCATGAAGCCTGGCATTTCTCACGGCTCAGCGCATGGAAGCTATGCGTCGACCGTACAGTCGGCGCATGAGCGTTTTGATTTTCCACGGTTCAGCGCATAAAGACATGCTTCGACCGTGCCACTCAGCGCATGGTGCTGAGGATTTCCCACGGGTCAGCGCACGCCGACCCTATGGTCGACTGTTCGCGTGCTGTGCTGTTTTTCTTGCTGTGTTTAAAAATCTGTTTTGTTGGCTGTTTTGGTTATTACTATAAATAGAGTTTTGTTCATTTTTTAACAACTAACAATTGAAATCTTGAGAAAATTGTCAGGGCAAGAAACGTGAAATAGGTGCAACAAATTTCTTCATCTTCATCCCTCACACAACACACAAATCCACAAATACACACAATCATTTTTGCTGTGATTAGTGTCTTGTTCAAAGGGTGATAAGGTTCGAACGCGTTGATTGAAGATCCGGTTCGAGTGGAAATTGGGGCAGGTGTTTCTTGCAGAAAACCTTGAGGGTTTTACCCATCAAGACTAGAAGGTTTTGAGGGTTTTTGATACGGAATAGTTCGTTCAACATTCAAGCAGGTGCGAAGGTAATTGATCAACGGAAGGTTCATCAATTTAGTAGCGAGGGCATTGAAGTGTTGAAGACTTTCCGGGTTTGATTTGTTGGTGTCTAAGATCAGCCGAGCCGAAGGTTTGAACAACGGAAGGTTTTTCATTAAGGTGGCTGGAACCGGAGGTCATTCACAACAAATTGAAGGGCTTGATTCATCTTGAATCAAGGTGCAAGAAGAGATAGCAAGCATCAACAACATTTGAGATTGTTTGTATCATTGTCTATCAACTCTTGTGTAAACTGTTCATTCCAACAGGTGATATATATTCAATATAATCTCAATTCTAATTTTAAAGTTGAGGGCAGACGTACCCCGAAGCGAGGACGACGGGAGAACTGCCTCATCAAATCGTGTGTTCTTCATTTTTTGTCATTTTCAATTCAGCTTATAAAATAAGTGATTCTAGCTTAAGTGATTATTGTCAAACTGTGATACAAATTGAGTAAGGTGTTGAAACTCTGTTTTAACTACTAAGTACAATAAGAATATTGTACTAAGGCATTTCCAATCTCTTACTCAACATAAATATCCTTTGTGATATTTGTGCACACAAACTGTTCGACAAAAGTCCTGAACTAAAATTGTCTTATTTTGCTTCTAGTTTTTGTGTGCCCTGTTTTTCATTGGAACTAGGTAACCTTGCAAATTGAAGTAAACAATTGATAAGCATAGTTTGTGTTGTGATTTTATTTTTTCCAAATTATCATAAATCCATAGGCTTACGTATATCCGGTTTTCCAATAACCGTTCGTTTTAGACTATAATTTTCCTCGGCCGCTTCCGCACTTAAAACATTTTTAAAAACCAATTTTAAATTGGTAGCGCCGACTCAAATTTTAATCGGGGATCTATTCAACCCCCCCTTCTAGATCCGTGCCATAGTCTAACATAGACTACTGAGACTATATGCACAAACTCCACCTGCTGGGGATGAATGACCCTCAACTACACATCTTCCTTCTATGGGGATATGGTGCTACCTGGGATACAGCTCTGAAAACTTTGCCCCAAGAGTAACAACTCTGCAAATGAACAAACAAACAAGATATCCTGCACAATGGAAACTATCTCGGTTGTCATCTGTGACATTGTTCAAATAAATCAAAGTTTTACTGATTATTGGCAACGCCTACAAGTTTATGTATGAAAAGTTTTATCAAAAACATCGGGCGTTTTTTTGCAAACAAAATAGTAAAGGCCAAAACAAAAGCGAAAAATTACTGAATAGTATATACTTCATTGATAAGTGGCCTGTAAATAGGCATATTTTACGACAGATGCAACTCCTGAAAAGAGAAAGCTGCACAAAAATTTACAGAAATGCACAAATATATACAAAATGTTGGCAATGTGGTACAGACAACCACCATGTGTCGATTCATCTATGACTCGCAAGACTTTGATCCTTTTCCAATGCTTCCTCCTCTAAAAAGACTGATTTGAACGGATGGCCCTTGGGTCCTCCTATAATCCACTATGCTCTGAAGATCCCCACGCAGACCGCAGTCATTTGCTTTTTAAATCCCTAACTTTTGCCTGATTCGCCCTCGCGGGTTTTCGATTCACCGGGATACCCATTTTTACCAAAGTCACCTTTTCAGGATTTCAACTTTGCGGGTTTACATCTTTTATTTTTATCCCTAACTTTTGCCCGAACCCATTCTTTTTATGCTTCGCCGGGATGGCCCATTTTTGCCTGGATATTCCTTTTCTTTCCAGCGGGTCTCTTTAAGCAAAGTATTTTCTAACTGCGTCTGCATTCACAGGGGATGTAAAGTCTTCACCGTCCATAGTTGATAGTAGCAAGGCTCCTCTTGAGAAGACTTTCCTTACAACATAAGGACCTTCGTAGTTGGGAATCGATTTGCCCCTGTGATCTGTCTGTGGAGGGAGAATCTTCTTCAACACCAACTCGCCTTCCTGAAAGCTTCAAGGACGCACCTTCTTATCAAAAGCTTTCTTCATCCTACTCTGGTACAATTGACCATATGCAATGGACGTTAATCTCTTCTTGTCCATCAGGCTGAGCTAATTCAATCTGTTTCTCACCCATTCTACCTCATAAAGCTTGACGTCAACCAGAACTCTCAAAGAAGGAATCTCGACTTCCAATGGTAGGATAGCTTCCATACCATACACCAGCGAGAAAGGAGTTGCCCCAGTTGAAGTACGTACCGAAGTACGATATCTGTGCAATGCAAAGGGTAACATCTCGTGCCAATCTTTGTAGGTCACATCCATCTTATGCACAATCTTCTTTATATTCTTATTGGCTGCTTCAACAGCGCCATTCATCTTCGGGCGATAGGGAGAAGAATTGTAATGCTCAATCTTGAAATTCTGGCACAGTTCCTTCACCATCTTGTTATTCAAATTTGAACCATTATTAGTAATGATTCTCTCGGGCACTTTGTAACTGGAGATGATGTCCTTCTTGATAAGTCGGGCTACCACTTGCTTGGTGACGTTAGCATAGGAAGCTGCTTCAACCCACTTGGTAAAATAGTCAATTGCTACCAAGATGAAGCGATGTCCATTGGATGCGGTTGGCTCAATCTTTCCAATCATATCAATGCCCCACATGGAAAAGAGCCAAGGAGACGCCATGTCATTCAAAGGACTTGGCGGCACATGAATCTTATCGGCATAAATCTGGCATTTATGGCATTTCTTTGCATACGTGAAGCAATCAGACTCCATAGTCAACCAATAGTACCCTGCCCTTAACAGTTTTCGAAACATGGTATGCCCGCATGCATGTGTACCAAAGGAACCTTCGTGGACCTCTTCCATAAGGAAACCCGCTTCTTTTTCGTCCATACATCTTAGCAGTACTAAGTCAAAATTCCTCCGGTAGAGTACATCATCTTGGTTTAGATAGAAATTTCTAGCCAACCTCCTCAAGGTCTTCTTATCCCAGGCCGAAGCCCCAGGCGGATACTTTTGGCTCTTGAGAAAATTCTGGATATCATAATACCATGGCTTACCATCTGAAACTTCCTCTATTGCAAATACAAATGTTGGCCTATCCAGGCGAGAGATGAAAATTCTCGGAGCATCATTCCAAAAATTCACCTTGTACATTGAGGATAGTGTAGCCAAGGCATCTGCAATCTGATTCTTCGCTCTCGACACATGATGAAACTCTACCCAGTAAAAGAAAGGCAGCAACCTCCTGGCGTAGTTCATGTAGGGAATCAGGTTAGGCTGACGAGTCTCCCATTTTCCTTTGATCTGATTGACCACCAAAGCTGAATCACCTTAGATATCAAGGTTTTTGATTCTCAAATCAATCGCTTCTTCAATACCCATGATACATGCCTCATATTCAACTTCGTTATTGGTGCAGGGAAAAGTTAACCTGGCAGTAAATGGTATGTGTGAACCATGGGGAATGGTAATGATTCCCCCCAATCCCGCTTCCATAGGAGTTAACAGCACCGTCAAAGATCATTTTCCACTGGGAGCTTTTCTCAGGACCTTCATCAGGTAGTGGCTCATCGCAGTCTTTCATTTTAAAGAACATGATATCCTCATCAGGAAATTCAAACTTCATCGATTGATAGTCGTCAATCGGTTGCTCTGCAAGATATTCAGACAGAACACTCCCCTTGATAGCCTTTTGAGAGACGTATTGAATGTCGTACTCTGTCAAAACCATCTGCCACCTGGCAATCCTTCCCAAAAGTGCTTGATTTTCAAACACATACTTAATCGGACCCATCTTCAAAATTAGCATGATTGTGTGGTTTAGCATGTATTGCCTTAGGCGTTTGGCAGCCTAAGCGAGTGCGCAACACGTCTTTTCCAACATTGAGTATCTGGACTCACAATCTGTGAACTTTTTACTCAAGTAATAAATGGCATGCTCTTTTCTTCCCATCTCATCGTGTTGACCGAGAACACAACCCATGGAATTCTCAAGAACTGTTAAATACATTATTAATGGCCTTCCAGCCACTGGAGGCATCAGTATCGGAGGCTCCTGCAAATACTCTTTTATTCTTTCAAATTCCCTTTGGAAATTTTCATTCCAGACCACCGCTTGATCTTTCTTTAACAATTTGAACATTGGTTCACACGTGGCTGTGAGATGAGATATGAACCTTGCAATGTAATTCAATCTACCCAAGAAACCACGAACCTCTTTCTCAGTCTTCAGTGCTGGCATTTCCTGTATAGCTTTTATTTTTGTAGGGTTGACCTCGATTCCTTTTTCACTGACTATGAACCCCAGTAACTTTCCTGACCGTACACCAAAAGTGCACTTGTTCGGATTCAACCTTAATCTGAACTTCCTTAGCCTTTCAAATAGCTTCAAAAGATTTATCAGATGTTCCTCCTCCATTTGCAACTTTGCGATCATATCATCAACATAAACCTCAATCTTATGATGAATCATATCATGAAACAAAGTCACCATTGCCTGCTGATAAGTTGCCCCTGCATTCTTCAATCTAAAGGGCATTACCTTGTAGCAAAAAGTCCCCCACATCGTTATAAAATTCGTTTTCTCCATGTCCTCCGACGTCATTTTAATTTGATTATATCCGGAAAAACCGTCCATGAAGGAAAACACGGAATATTGAGCAGTATTGTCAACAAGTACGTCAATGTGGGGGAGCGGGAAATCATCTCGTGGGCTCGCTCGATTGATATTATGGTAATCTACACACATTCTTACCTTACCATCCTTCTTCGGTACAGGTACAATGTTAGCGACCCACAGAGGGTAATTCGTCACAGCGAGAAATCCTGCGTCCAACTGCTTTTAGACCTCTTCTTTGATTTATACTGCCATGTCCGGTCTGGTTCGTCTCAGCTTCTGTTTGACAGGTGAACACTCTTCACGAAGAGGCAAGCGATGAACCATAATTTCTGTATCAAGACCGGGCATATCTTTATATGACCAAGCAAAGACGTCTTTATACTCTCAGAGCATTTCAACCAGTCTTTGTTTGACATCACTCTACAATGCAGCCCCTATCCTAACTTCCTTTCTGGCTTCCTTGGTGCCCAAGTTGATGACCTCAATTTCCTCCTGATGAGGCAGAATAACTTTCTCTTCTTGTTTCAGTAGCCTGGCGAGCTCTTCAGGCAGGTCTTCGTCTTCCTCAATCTCTTCTTCAGCTTGAAAGATCGGATTATCAAAATCAAAGCGAGTCATAGATGATTCTGGAGCGGTGTCATCTGCAATGTGAAACCTGCAATGATGATGATTTAATGCTTAAATGATATGCAAACAAGCATAACCACATTGCCATTTTATTATTGAAATAAAACAAGAAAAACAGAGATCACAATATTTGAATGCAAGAAAAACGCCCTTTGATTAATTAATAAAACGAATGTTCAAACATAAAAGATAAGGCCCTTCAGACAAAGACCACTATGCTCCAGGTAGAACATAGGGCTACACATAATCAAGAAAACAAATCATTACTCTTTGTTAGTCACTGCGATGACTTCCTTGATGGTCTAGTTGTTCAAGCTCTAACCAGGAATACACGGCCAGATCCATGCATCCATGTCGCAGTCACTATCCCCTTCTTCGTTGTACACGGCATTTATCTGATAAAAAATCACCCTACCACTAGTGAATTGGACTGGTCCCCTGTAGCGCGGCGCACTCTGTGAGGAGGAAGAAGATGGGTTGTACCCCAGTCCAAACTTGTCCTATTTATTAGGGATGCTCAAAACTTGCCCCCATCCCTGAGATGCTCCGGACTTCACCACTGCCCGTGCCTCCTTAAAAGACAACATAGCAACTTCAGACACCTTGCTCATATCTGGCGCTTTCTCCTTAATCTACATGGTTTCAAAATCTTGGCACAATGTTCCGTGAATCTCACCGTCAACCTCTACATATTTGAATGAAGACAAATGGCTTATCATAATATCCTCTTCACCACAAATAGTAACAATATTACCGCCCACCATATACTTCAATTTTTGATGTAGAGTTGATGTCACCGCTCCTGCCAAATGGATCCAAGGTCGTCCCAACAAGCAACTATACGCTGGCTGAATATCTATAATATAAAACACCGCATTGAAAACCTCTGGTCCAACCTGGATTGGAAGAGTGACTTCTCCAAAAACGGACCTTCTTGTCCCATCAAATGCCCGCACAACCAAATCTCTTAGGGTACATATTATTCCTCGGGTGTCCAGCTTCATCAAAGCTTTCTTGGGTAGCACATTAAGTGATGACCCAGTATCCACCAGCACATGCGACAGTACCGCTCCTCTGCATTCAATGGAGATATGAAGCGCGTGATTATGGTCTCTTCCCTTCGGCGTCAAATCAAGATCTGTAAACCCTAGCCTATTCCCGGAATTGACGTGTGCCACCACTTCTTCTAACTGATTCACAGAAATTTCTTGTGGTACGTACGCGGTATTCACTATCCTTAATAAGGCATTCCGATGTGCTTCAGAGCACAGAAGTAGAGATAAAATCGAAATCTTCGACGGAGTTTGCTGCAAGTGATCTACAATCTTATAGTCACTTTTCCTGATCAAGTGCATAAACTCTTCAACATCTTTCAACAAAGTTTCTTTCTCACCTGTTGCTACTGCGAAGAAAAAAAAAGTGTCGGCAAACACAGAAGAGTCGCCTCCCATCGTTATTTATCCCACGGGAGGGAAAGGAAATGATCAGAAAAAACCTAGCGAAAAATGATAAGATTGGTCATTGTAACCAAATCTCGGGTTCGGGAGTCGGTTACGCAAGGGGAAGGTATTAGCACCCCTCACGTTCGTTGTACTCAACGGGATCCACGCTTGTTTGTTTATCTAAAAGGGTTGTTTATCTATCTACCTATCAAGGTTGGCTCAAAAGAAAAAAAAGAAAAAGAGACTCGGCAGAGCATCGCTGCTCTGGGCCTACGTATTCCCCCGTGCAATGGGAAAGTCAAAGTCAATGTAGTTCGGCTAACCACGGGTGAAGGGGAAAGGTTTGCTCGCCAAGACGTCGCGTCTTGTGCCTACGTACTTTCATCTGGTATGAAAGATCAGAGTGAACGTAGTTCGGGGTAAAACGAAACACAGGTTGATTCACGTGTTTTACCCAAGTAAAGTTAAACTACAGTTCCAGCAATTAGGGACGATGTCTGTTTGCGGTAGAACCGAAGCTTAACAACACTATTTTCAACTGAAAAGGTTTTCTGAATTAAGAGAGCCCCAAAGGGCAAAAAGAAGTTTGATATTTGTTTTTGTCTTTTATCAGAAAGAAGTGTTTTTTATGAATGTTTGTAATTCGTACTGCACTAGAGACTATGACTTAGGAGTGAATGCGTCGCATGTCACCCAAAGGGTACCGCACTAAACATCCTGATTACTGAAAGGAAACCCTCCAATAACCATTTCCTAAGTGGCTTAAGGCTCGTAAGGTGCTGTACACACTTGCCTTTATTATATGTTTTACTGTTGTTTGGAGATGAGAGAAGGGAAGAAGGAATCTATAGGGGAAACTATCAAGCATCCTACTGTTGTCATACAATATTGTCCTAGTGTTAAGTTTGAAGGGGAATCTACCCTATATGTTATCATGCATGGATTCATCCTAGTGTCTATCATCACTATCCTTATCAAAGGAAGTGAGAGCCCTAAGGGAACATGTTAAAGGGAAACAACAGCAATAGCAAAAATCATTAAGCAGACGAGTACAACCATCAAGCTACTGAAATAAGAACATGCATGGATATGCAATGCATCATCACAAGCAGAAGGAGGAAGCCCCAACTTCTAATGCAAACACGACAAACATAGAAGAAAAAGAAACACACAAGCAAGGGAGGATCACCTCAACCTTCAATGCAAATAAGCAAGGGCAAGTATGAAAGCAAATAAATAACCAAGCAAAAGGAGGACCACCTCAACCTTTAATGCAATCAAGCAAAGGGAGACTAGCTCAACCTTTAATGCAAACATGCACCTAAACAAGAGTCTCTACTCATGCAACTTTATCCTAATGCATCACAGCAACCAAGAAATCAATCAAGCAGTCCATTAGGCAAGCAAGAAGAAAACACTCCATCAGAAGAGACACAACCAAGAAGAGCAACAAGGAAATCATCCCAAGGCTACATCAGGTTGAGATGAGAATGGTAGAACCTAGAAGTCAATCTAAGGTATCTGGGTCATTGTGTATCAACACAAGAGTCCTCTGAGGCTCAACCTCTTTATTGAATATGCATTAGACTTCCCAAAGGGAAGTCCAGGCTCTCACAAGAGAGATCCTCATATCAATGGACAGAGATTGAAAGATGGAACCTAATAAACAACTAGGGTTTTAGGTTCATTGTGTATCAACACAAGAGTCCTCTAAGGCTCAATCTCTTTATGGAATGCATATTAGACTTCCCAAAGGGAAGTCCAGGCTCTCACAAGAGAGATCCTCAGATCAATGGACAGAGCTTGAAAGGATGATTGGAAGCATAGTGTATACCAAAGGTATCCACCATGGCACTCAACCAACCATCTCAATGATTGTATCCTAAAAGGTTTTACCATTCATGGTATGCCTTTAGTCCTTCCAAAGGAAGGACCAGGCTCCCACAAAGGAACCCTAAATCATAGGATAAGGAACGGGGAAGGAAGAAAATCAAACACCTAAAGCTTCTAAAGAAACCACAACAATTAAACCCTAAAAGAAGTCCATCCTAAGGGAGCTAATGCCTTATTGAAAGCTTGAAAACTACATTACAAAGGTATCAACCTAGGTACTAAGGGTTCATGTAATGATTTAATGCTTAAGATTTGCTAAAAGTTCACTTAAAGGCAAAACTATGAGAAGGTCATGTGTAGGACACACTAAAAAACAGCCATAAGGTAAAATCTAAGAAAAATAGGAAATCACTCCTAAAAACTCTAAGAAAAATTCTAAAGATCACTTAAGGTCTTAAGAGTCTAAGGATAAAATCTTGAATCAAAATTCTAATCCTAAGGGCATTAACAGATAGCAGCATCCTAAGGTGTGCTATAGAAGGTGTAAATGGGAAGGGTCCTAAAGATTCATTCTATAGCCTATCCAAACAGCTCCTAAAAAATCATAGAAAAATACTACAAAGCTACTTAATGCATCAGCAATAAGCACACAAAAAATCAGGAACTCAATCTAAATATCTATCAAGATATAAATTCTACAAGATGAACATACAATTTCACATTTATTAAATGGCTATTTAAAAGGAAAATGTGTAATTAAATGAAAAATGAAATAAAAATGGAATTAAAAAATACACAAAATTAAAAGACATGTTAATTCATGTTCATGATTTTTTCCAGAACTTATTGACATCATTTACTATTTTTACTGAATTAAAATGAACATGCAATAAAACATAAAAAATAAAGAAAAAGAATGAAAAAAGAATAAATCTGCGTGCCAAATAGCAAAAATCCTAAGTTGAAAATGGCATTGGGCCCAGAAAGGGGGTGCACTTATCAAAATAAGGCCCATGTCCATCAGGAATTCACATGATCACATGCGCTTAGGTCAAAGGGAGACTACGCTACGTCTTAATCATGCGTGTTGGTTCATTAAGTCATCAGATCTAACGCATATCACTGTGCCACGCAATTAAAAGGTCAAGGTCAAGCTGAAACTCAATCACAACCATGGGATGAGGATATCAAGTCAAGAAAGTCTCAAGATCGGACGGTTACTGACCGTCTTCTTCATTTGAATCTTAGAAACGGAGGGAACGTATAGTGGTGGCTGGAGAAGACTCCGGTCGTCTTCTCCGGCGAGAGCTACAGTAGCTTTGTTGCCAAACTTCATGAAATCTCAAATTATTTACATCAAATGAATTCTTACACTTCCTAGATTACTAATCCAACGTCAAAACTCATTTTCATCCATGGAATCATCCAAACCGAATCAGTCTCATTCTTGTGCTCTGCTAACAAATCTCACCAAATCCAGATTTGTGTACACTAATCAAATCCTCATGCTATGTACACTCTTAATCCATGATTAAAACTCATTTATAACCTAGGAATAGCTCAAACTGAATCAATATAAATCTTGTGCCATGGCAAAAATTCTCATGAACAACTTCCAATTCTAACCTAAATCCAACTAGGAGTCTCAGGGATCCTAACAGCATGCATAATAGGTTCTACTTCCTCATAATTTAAGCGAAAAATGGAAAGGAAGAAACATGTAAAGAAGCTTCAATAGAGGCACGATCTTGTGATGAAACTTGCTCAGATCAAACCAGAAACGCTCTATGATTGATGATGAAGCTTTCTTGATGCTCGAATTTGCTTGAAAAGGCCTGAATCTTGGAACTCGATTTTCGCTCTCAAGCTCACTTTTTCTAACTGCTTCTTACCTTTTCTTGCACCAAAACCATCCAACATTCATCTGAAAATGATCCAGAACTTATATAGAAATGATTTGGATACATTTTAGGCCCAATGGAGGTCCAAACAGCCCAATCCAAATTTCAACTTTCATCACTTTGAAGCATTGCAATGTGTACAAAAATGGCTTCAATTTGCTTCCAAAATGGCTCAAATCCCTTGCTGGTAATGTGAGGAGTGTGGATGGCTGAGATTGAAGCCTTGGAAATGCATCAATGGTTAATTTGGGTTATGTTACTTCAAAGTGAAGTAACCTTGAGTTTGGCCATGGAAATGAACTCAAACTTGATTTGTAATGTTGCCATTGTTCTTAAAAAATTATTTGGACTCAAAAAAAGCATAAATATGACATGAATTAGTTTAATTGGCTTTAAATCCAAACTAGCCCATTTTAAGCTTCCCTTCATGAAATCTTCTTCACACTTTTTCCAATCCAAGCCATATCAATGGATCCTTGGTGTTTTATTGAGCAAATGATCCCATTTTGAGCAACTTTCAATTTGGACAAATTTGCATTTCAGGTATGCAAAGTGGTGAAATGGACCTATAACCAAAAGTGACTTATAATCTTACTTTCCCAAAATGCCATTGCCTTGCAAGCTCTATATCTTGAGTTCTACAAATCCAATCAAGGACTTCTAGTACTATTTTGAAAGCTAAGAAGATAAGGAAGTACATTCATGTTCTCATGAAGTTGAGGAGAAGCTTACTTCTAGGTCAAAAGTGGCATGGAAGTTGGTTGACTTTCAAGTACCAAAATCACATTCATCTGATGACCTGTAACTTGTCTGCCTCATAACTTGAGTTCTATAAACCCTATCAAGGACTTCTAGTACTCAAATTAAAGCTATGAACATGCTCTACAAGTTTCATGTGGATGTCAAAATGAGATGAAACTTGCATCTTGAGTTATGTGGTCTTGAAGTTAGGCACTTAACTAGGGGATTTTACACTGTCAAGCTTAGAAACCCTAGCCTAGGAACTTCTCACACTCTTGATCCTTAATGAGTTGGTCTTGGAATAATCCCTTGAGTGTCTCAACACATCATTCCATGATCACATGGCCTTGAAATTAGGTCTCAACCTCTTTCAATTCACCTGTTGACTTAGGGTTGACTAGGTGGAAACCCTAATTGCACCCATCTTGGTTGTAACTTCTTATACCTTGCACAATGGCTTACCTAAGATCCCTGGTGACTCTCAATCCATCTCCTGAGCTCTCTCAATGCTTGACATCCATACCCATGGATTAAAAATCATCTGACGCTCTCCCGCAACCATCAAATTAGGAAATGTGCACATTTGGCTTCAGCCACTTCTCTAGGGATCTCTAACTTCTTTGTTGAGGATAACAACCCTTGAATACTTGAATGAAGACTCTTGAATAACCTTATAACATAGTGGTAGCAACATGGTGGTAGCCCCTTCTTGGTAAGCACAAATCTCTCAATCCCCTGCATATGAGTGATGGTATGCAAATGCTAATGCTATATGAAATGCAATGAAACATAAGCTAGGTAAAGAAAAAAGGTTAGGCAAATTTTGGGGTGCAACATCACCGCTCTGAGAAATCTCTTCAACCACAAATTTTCCTTTTCCCTTATCGGCCCTTTCAGCACTCACCTCTGGAGATGAAAATACTCTTCCGCTTCTGGTTATCCCACCGGTCCCTGCCAGATTATCAAAAGAATCCTATGGTGAGCTCTTCAGCTCCTACTTCTGACCATTGCAATATACCTCAGCCCCATAATTCCATGGGATCGCCTTGGTGCTTTCATAGGGTACCAGCCCTACTTTAGTGATTATAATGGTGGATGGCCTTGGCGGCACAGAAATGGTGATTGTCTTGTAAGGAATGGATATTGTAGCCACTTCATTCTTCTCTTTATTAACTACCTTCTCACTTTCTTCTGAAACTCTGTCAAACTGCAAAATACCGCCATCCATCAACTCCTGAATATGACTCTTCAATTTCTCACACCCCTCAGGATGGATTAAACAACTTGCGCAGTCTCTGTCGCAACCAGGAAATACCCCTCCGCTCAACAATTTATCCTTCACAAAACTCAATGGAGTTTTCAGTTCTTCAACATTTGTCACCAGATTCAAACCTTCCTCCTCAACAATGGCGTTTACCCCAGCCGCTCCGTGATTAGGCATGGGATTTTGCACAATGTTAGGTGCGTCATGTGAAAAATTGATAGCTTTACTATCGATAAGGTCTTGCACCTTATGCTTGGAGGCTTTACAATTATCAATATTGTGACCGGGAGTACCGAAATGAAAATCGCACCTGGCATTGGCATTGTACCCTGGAGGTGGTGCGCCAGTTAAAGGAGCCAAAGTCCTCTTCTGGATCAATTGTAATTGCATAAAATTTTGTAGTAACTGTGAATAAGGCATCGGCGGTGCATCAAATTGTTTGTTCACTACCCTTCCACGATCTTGGAATCTTCTTGGAGCATAATTTTGTTGTTGTTGACGCTGTTGTTGCTGTTGTGGTGCAGCTGGAATTGTAATGCTTGCGACCTGAGGTTGCTGTTGATGATATTGCTAATTTCGGTTCTTATTTTTGCTTCTATAACCTAATACTGCATTTGTTTCCCCCTCTCTCTTCTTATTGCCAAAACTTTTTCTACCTCCTCCAGCTGAGGATCCTTCTTCGGCTTGTATCTTCCCCAGTTTGATTCCATTTTCAACCCGCTCACCTATAATGATCAAGTCTGAAAAACTACCTAACATATTGCCTATTAATTTCTCATAATACACTCCCGGCAGTGTGGCAACAAACATGTCAATCAGCCCTCTCTCCACCATAGGAGGTTGAACTCTTGCTGCCAGCTCGCGCCATCTCTGGGCATATTCCTTGAATCCTTCATTACTTCTCTGTGACAAGTTCTGCAACTGTACCCTTTTTGGTGCCAAATCACTGTTATACTGATAATGCCTAACAAAAGCTTCAGCCAAATCTCTCCAACTTTTGATGTTGACCGGCTCTAGCCCCATGTACCATTCCAAGGATGGACCAGAAAGACTATCCTGGAAGAAATGCACGAGCAGCTTCTTGTCATCGGAGTATGCAAACATCTTTCGGTAATAAGAGCGGAGATGCACCCTAGGACAAGTTGTCCCCTTATACTTATCGAAGTCTGGAACCTTAAATTTCGGGGGAATTTTCAGGTCTGGAATCAGCCCCAGATTTGCCATATCTAGACCCAGCGAGTTTTGATTTTCAAGATTCTTCATCTTTTCCTCTATCAGCTTAAACCTTCTGTCTGCATCAGACTGCAGACCAGCACCATGTTCTCTCATAGAGAAGACATCATCTTGGTCATCCTCATCCCACTGAGGCCCAGCGTTTCCATGCACAACACATGTTGTTGCAGGAATAGGGATTCTAGTATGATTAGCTCCGCTCGGAGGAATAACAGTTGTTGGGATGGTAGTGTTAGCATGAGGGGTGGCATTGTCAGCAGTAGGAGGTATAGCAGCAGTTCCTCCATGTAGAACCCCACTCTCGTCAACCCTTGCAATCAGCGGTTGCACTAGTGTTATCAGTTGCTCTTGGCCATTGGCGACCCCTTGCATCATATCCATAAACTGGGCCACACGGTCCCGGAATTCCTGAAGCTCGGCTTGAATCTGATCCATAATTTTGCGTTGATTTCCCCTGGTAGAGTAGCGATGAATTGCTTGGTTTTCAATCCTGAAACAAGCTGAACAAACCACATAAAGGAGATAAGGTTAATGGAACCTGGAACACCTGCGATGCAAAATGAGAAATGATGCAGTATGCAAACATGCAAGTATGCTTCAGGAAATTTTCCTCTTGATTCTAGTTTCCTGAGAACAACAAGACAATGGAGAACCAACAGATAAGGTCGTACAATCCTCTCATAAATAAAATGAGAACCAAAGTCAATACACAGCGTATCACCACATAAATACAATGGAAACAAAACGACCCAGCCAAGAACCCTAGTGATGGTCGAGATACAACATAACAACAAATACATGGAAATAATACATCATGTATGACAGCGATCCTGGAAATCCTCCAATAGCTCCTTCGTATCCGGGTGACCTGGTCTAGCAATCAACCCCTGAATAAGTAACTCTCTCCTACTAATAGTATCCTGCAAGTCCTGAGCGTAATCCTCCCAAGCGCCTTCACCAAATGCTTCTTCCAGCTTAGGCCTCTTCAGATCTGCTCTTAACTTATACTCTTCCAACGTTGCAAGAGCTTCATTCAGTTTCAGGTCACTCTCACGTCGGCGTGAGGATTCAACTATATCTTTCTCATCTCTCACCCGGAGCTGAGCCTTTAACCTGACAATTTGTTGCCGCAGTCCATCTTCCCGTTCCTTGTTGTTAGTCAGAATAGTATTCCATTGTGCATTGAACTTGGATATCTCTAGTTGTGCTCTTTCTAACTCCTTCTTCTTATCTTTGAGGATGTCACTAGCACTCTTCAAGTCTAGGCCCACTCGCTCTCGAGCGCGAATCTCTTCAGTTAGCTCTCTACCTAGCTTGTTCACCAGCTCTGTTTGCTTCTTGGAGGAATAAGTAGCTTGATTCTTTTCACTTCTGAGTTGCATAATTTCGTTTTCCAACTCTTCGTTTGCCTTATGTAATTCCTCCTTCAAGGACCACAATTGATTGTATCTCTGAATAATAACAATTGTTGGCTCCTCAATCATCAAAGGATACAAAGGTTCTCGGGCTGGAAATGGCAACAACAATCTCCTAACTCTTTCTTGAATCCAAACCACATAAGGCTCATATGCTTTGTTATTGCTCTTTCCCAAAGAAGGCGTTCCCTTTCGGTGAACTTGACTCCAGGACTTCTCCAATCTAATCAGGGTCTCACTATCAATCAAGCCGGTGAAACACAGAGATTCCTGTATTTCCTCTTCCTTCGGAGGTTCCCTTAGAGTATAACCAAATTGCCTCACTGCAAGAGCTGGATTATAGTTAATACCACCCTTTCTTCCAATCAAAGGGACATTAGGAAAACCACCACAACTAAAGATTATCTATGTACCCAAATGATCTCTGTCGAACCATACAATGTCTTCGGAGGTTAACCCCATCAGCCTCTCTGACCAATCAGTAGTATCAGAGATATCAACAAAGGGACCAGACTTAGGAAGATAACTCATGAACCATCTATACAGGAGAGATACACAGCAGGAGACATTCTTTCCCCTCCTATTTTCAGTCTTGTAATGCACAGAATGATACACGTCTCCTAGGAGTGTCGGCACAGGATTCTTCGAGACAAAGATATAGAAAGCATCCAAATCCACAAAATCGGGAATATTCGGGAACAATATTATACCATATATGCAGAGTGCCAAAATAGCATTAAAGACGACCCAACAACCTTTCTTTGCAAAATGTTGAGCTCTACCAACCAAGAAAGGCAACGGGAAACCAGACATTCCATTCCTTTTAACCATCTTTCCTTCTAACTCAGAGGCATCTAGATGAAGAGCGTTAGCAAGCTTAGTCAAATTAGGTTCAGCTTCAGAGTGATAAAAAGGCATCTGATCCAGAATAGGAACTCCCAACAACATGGCAAACTCCTCCAGAGTAGGCATCAATACATAACCGAGAAAAGTGAAACACCTCAACTGTGGGTCATAGAACTGAAGCAAGGTGTGGAGACCTCCTAACTCAAACACTGAAGCTTTACAAGCACAACACAAAAGCTTCCCATACTCTTTCTTGAAATCTTCCATTACACCATGATCAGCAGCAGAAATCAAACTGAGTAGAGACCCTATATCTGGTGTGGGAAACTTGTACACAACTGTCTTCTTCAAACAAGTCTCCATGTCAGCATGGGATGATGTACTAGAATCAAGAGGAGAATATGCACCTAAAACATAAATACATGTCAATGCTAATATGCAAATGAAAATGCAAATGTAACAGGGGATCAAGATTGTTATGCTGTTGACTGAGATGAACCTGCGCTTCGCTCAGGCGAGAAAATACCGGCATACCCAAGTATCAGAGATCAAAGGTTCCCACTGATAAGAAATCTGGATAGGTTAAGGTCAAAGTTTCCTGCATAACCCTCCCCACTCACAGGTATGAACCTATCTCTGACAAGGTCTGGCTTCCTATGCGGTCATCGGCGTCACAGACTTTCGAGAAATGATGATACGTTCACCGTTTCTGGTTTGACATCATAGTCTAACGATGCGGCCTCACTTAGGTGACTTCCAAATTATCGGTCCCTAGAGTCGACAATCCCCAGATCCAACATCCTCTCAACTGTCCGAAACAGACTGGAAAGGTCATCAAAGAGAATCTCGTCTGAGCGTGAATTTCGTGAGAACTAGTGCATTCCAAACATACAGGTTCATCACTACTTTCCACTTCTAATTCTAGGGTTATACTCAAGCCTGGGTTTGGCTTACCACACAGCGGAACATTCCCCCCCAACAACACAGCAATAATGATATATAACAATGCTGAAAATAAAATGCAAATGCAGTAAAGTACAAATGAAACGCATATGTGTTGCACCCCAAATTTTGACCCCTTAGATCCTCATCATCATTCTAGGGTCATTTTCATTTGATTATCTAACCTTAACCTATTTCAAGTTTATCTTTGTTAAGATACAGGTGAATTAGGATTCCGTACAGCCGAGAATCGAGGTTTCGATGGTTAATCATTCAATGCATTAGATTGATTCTCCATGAAATAAGTCTCCATATCATCAAATATACTCCATTGGGTCAATTATGGATCCAATTTGAGGTTGTCACCCAAGGATCAAGAACAGTGCAGTTCAGGATACCCGATTAGGGTTTTCGATTAGGAAAAGTCAATTGTGGTTTGACTTTTGATTTAAATGATGTTTCAATGGTGGGACCATGGTCCATGAAGTTCATATAGCTTATTGAAGTCTACTCATCAAGTTTCAAGGCCTCAAAAGACCCGAAACATCAACAGTCGACTCGTTAGTCATCGATCGATCGTTCGGTTGACCGAAAAGTCAACTCTTCAATCATAAGGAATTTGACCTTAAAGTATGAAGCAAAAACGTCCCTAGTAACATATTACACCTACCCATGAAGTTTCATGACCATTGGATCAAGGATTGAGGAGTAATCGAAAAATCGGGAAATTAGGGTTTTGAAAGGGGCAAAACCATTACTCCCTAACCACACATCCAATTGAGTTGGTTCAAAGCTCATTGGAAAGTTCTTGACAATTACTACAAAAGTCTCACAGTGGTCCATGGGCAGAAAATGAATAGATTTGGAGTTATGGCCAAAATCATTATAAGAGGGAAAAACACTTGGAAAAATTCTAAGTTATTGGCCTTTTTAGGCATGTTTTTAGCAACTTTGAGTGGAGTTTTTGACCTAGTTCCATTTGGAATTTGAAGATCATGAAAACATGAAAGTTGTAGAGCTTCATGAGGGCTTTCCAAAATGTACTAGAACTCCTCCATAGCTCTTATGAGTTGAGACTTATGAATTCAGCAAGTTGGGGTTTCAACACTTGAGTTCACCATTTTCACTTTTTCACAAACTCACTTTTTGATCACTTGAACCATTCTCAGCCATTTAATCATGTTTCTATCTGTTAATTAAAGATTGTGATGAGTAGAAGTGCAAAAAATGAATGGATTTGGTAAGCCTTGCAAGTTATATGCAAGTGGCATTATTTTAATCAAACAAATCAAGAAAGAGAAACTTTATGAAAGTAGCTTGTAGCTGCAACTCCCCTACTCCCTAGCCACACTTCAGTCACTTCCATGTCTTCCTTGCCACTTGATTTGTGCATCATCTTGAGCCAAGAACTTGGACTTACAGCTGCAACAAATCTTGAACAAGATTGCATTTATAAAACTCCCTCCAAAATGCCAAAGTACAAATCTGCCCCAAACCTTTCCTTCCCTATAAATAGAGGTTTCCTCTATGTTGAAACATACACTAGAGCACTCTAAAACCCAAGAGAAAACCATAGCTCTCATCTTACCTTGCCTTGCTTATAAGTGAACAAATCATTCCAAAACTTCTCAAAAATCTACCTTGAGCATTTAGCCTTCCAAAACCATTTTCACCCACTTAAAATCATCACAAACCATCCACACAATCCAAAAATGATATGTGGGAGGTGTTCAAGCTTCTAAACCAGTCAAAAAATTCATTTTCTCAAAAGTCAACTTTCAACCAAGCAAAGTTTGACTTTACATACAAAATCTGCTAAATCTTTGCTCAGACCTGTTTTGATCACTTTAACCCTCCAAACACCTTAGGTCTATGATGTACCAACTGTCAATAACCTAAAATACCATCATCATCACTTGTTTTGAGTTCTGTCCTAAAGTTCACTTGTTTACTTCAAGTGCAAGAAAAGCTGCATTTTCATCAAGGCATTGGTTGGATCTCACTTGGGAGTCTTCAAGGTTTTCCCTACTACATTAGCTTGATTGGAGGTCTACAAGAGGTTATTGGTCACTATCCTATTATTTTAACTGCCATGAAAATGATTAGTGTACATTAGTTGTTACAATGTGTTTTAAGTGTAAATGCAGTTCATGTTTGAATCTGCCAAGATTGTTTTTGTTTTGCTCCTCAATATGTGTAGTGCTATGTATTGTTGAAGTTTTGATATAAATAATGAGTGGATGTTTGCCATGGCTATTGTTGAAAGGATACTACCTGGTTTTGGCTCAAAGTTTGCTTGCAACTTTTTGAAGTTTAATGTTGTTTTGATCTAGTTCTGTTTGTGAATGATGTTGGTTTGTTTTTGTTGCAGCAGCATCTTTAAATCTTGAATCTGTTTGTTGGCATTTTAGATTATAAGTCATTGTATGTTTGATTCATGTGATGTTTGTATCATTTGAAACTGGTTTGGTTTTGGTTCTGCTACCATCCGTTTTGGCCTTTTTCAAACTCATATGCATGTTTCCAACTCATAGGTCATTTTCAATGCTAGTACATTTTACGACCATCCTTGTGTTTGAACCTTGCCTATAACATGTTTTGAATATGCTTGTAAGTTGTACAGTTCTGTTGGACTTGGTAAAAGTCATTGGGATGACTCATGTGACTGTTGAAGACCAATACTCATTTTGCTGTCTTAGGGTTGAAACCATCATGAGATATTTGCATTGAAACTTGATACTTACCATTGTCATGCTAAGTATGCCTCTAAGATGATTTGAACTAGTGTTGTGTGTTTGGTTTATGTTTGTTAACATGAGAATCTGGTATCATTGAATCTTATTTTTATTGGATAGTTGGCATTGTCATGTTTGCATCAAGGACTGTCATTTTGAAGCATGGTAGTAGGGCTGTTTTATAATCATGACATAACCATATCTAGTTTGCATTGTCAATTATGATAGGCATATATGTTCTGCTGTTTTGAAAATCATGTTTGAATCTATCTTGAAATTTCTTGTGAGCATCATTGATCCATGATTTGAATGATTGCATTAGCATGTCATACCTTTTCTATTACAAGTTCAAACTGCCATTTAGCCCTAGCCTTATTGTTATAGGATACCAATTGTCATTGGCCTGAAAGTTGTTATGTGCATTAGATATATTAGGGTTTAATTACTGATTGATACTAGCATTGTCATGTTAGGATCCATATTGCTTCTAGAACTAGGTTTTCATGCTAGACATGGTTTGTGTTCATTACCATAGAGCTGTGACCCTCATTTTAAGGTATGTTATGAATTGATATTTTGGATTGGCATAGTAATGATCAAAAAGGACTGGCTGCTACTTTTGTTGTTTGCTATTGCAAAACCATTTAGTCATGCTTAGCTTGATAGACTATTTTGGTTGAGATCAAGTTGTCTTGGTGTGGAAATCATGTGTGTGTGTGTGTAGAATTCATCATGCCTGCTTGTTTAAATTGTTGTTTTGACCAAGAACTTGCTGCCAACTTCTGTTTTGTGTTTTCACCTCATGTGCTATCAATCTCTATGATAAGTCTTCTTGCAATTTGTGTTTTGAATTCATGTATTGATGTATGAGAATCATCTAATGTGTATTAATGTTTTGAAGTATGGTTTGCTGCCTCTTGAACTGTTCTTATTTTCCAAAATAGCATTTCAAACTTTTGTTCAATAATTGCCAGTTGCATACCAGTTTCTGTTTTGGTTGGTTTTTGAATGTTCTATGCATCTGAATTCCATGAATCATGTATTTGAAGTTTGTGCATACCTTCATCTGATCTTAAGCACTTCTGTTTTGAGCTGTAGCTTCCATAATGCATATTCAATCTTCCATTTGCACTTACAATCGTGTTTTAATTTGTGTTCCTTATCTTGAAAAAATAATGATGCCATCGTGTTCCTTGTTGAATTTCACATAAGATAGACCCAAATTTTGTTAAATTTGGTGGTGTTTTGACCAAGTTGTGATTAAACCGTTTCCATGTCAACTTGCCTTGTTTCTTGCTTGCCTTGCCCGGCCCAATTCGCTTGTCTTTTTAAGTATATGTATTTATTGGGGTGGCATAATACACGGATGTATCGCCACCCCAGTGGTTATGCCTTGTTCTCATATTGCCTTGCCATGCTTCCTGACCTGGGTTCGATCCGTGTGGAGATCAACCCTTTTGGTTTTTTTCAATATTTTTCATGTTTTAACGTTTTCTCTCTTTTGTTCCTTTGACTAACACGCGCGCGCCTTAGCTGGTTTGGCAAGATTTTGATCTTGTAACCCAAAGGTGGTGGGTTCAACACCCACCAAGCGCATTCCTTATTTTTAATCACTAAAAGGCTTGTTTCTCTTTAAAAATTCAAAATAGCACAACTTTGTCATATTTTTTTATCATTTGTGAGTGATTCTTTTTGCAATTGTCTTGTATTTTTGCATATTTTCATATGGTATGCGAATATTCTAGAATTTTAATTTTGGAAAACACTTTGCATTAAAAGAATGGTCATGTTTCATTTTTAGGGTTTTTACCCTCCTCTCTTTCATCTTTCCATTCAAAACTTTTGATTCCTCTTTCTTAAGCTTGATGTTTGTCAACTCATTTGTGCATGTGATTGTAATTACTTTTGCTTGTAAGCATCATGATTGTTTCATCTGATTTCAATTTAAAATCCCCATGGAATTTTGAATTATTTGTCATGTCCATATCTTGTTTGCATTGGTTGTTACCTTTATCTTTGTCAAGACATATCTTTGGTTTTCACCTTTAGTGCCTAAGTCTTGTAAGAACCCCTTGCTTGATATTGTAATATGCTTGCATGCCTTGGTTGTGACCATCTATCTTGTTTGAAATCATTGATATTGTGATATCCTTATACCTTATTTTGGTTGTAACCATTCCTCTTGATTATAATACTTGCTTATTATAATATGCTTGTTTATTCTTGGTTGTAACCATATCTCTTTGTATTCATCATGTTTGAACTATTATTGCTTTGTTATGTTTATTTCCCCAAGTGATGAAACTCTTTAGTTCTCATCCAAGTTTCCACCTTTTTTCCCTTCCAAAGGAAAGTCTCTCTATTGACCTTTGGGTCATAGGTAGCTCATTACCCTTCCTTGACTTTGTTAAGTCATCTATACACTTAGTTAAGTTAGAACCTATCCATTAGACTTTGCTTAAGTCTAAAAAAAACTTACCCTTTGTTAGGAATGCTCCTTCAATTAGAACTCAAGATAGAGTTTGTTAGCTCTATGTAAGAATCATGGAGATGATTACTTACTCCCCTTTCTTGAGTGTTCAACGTAGATCTAGAGAGTTTTATTAAACTCTACACAAGCATTGTAATGTTTGTTCCCCTTTGAACCTTGATCATAATCAAGTGTTCTTCAACCCTAGTGAGGTGAACTACGATTGCTCTGATTCTATCCTAGTTAGGATACGTAGGCAGAGGACGCGACGTCTTTGCGAGCAAACTTAGAAACTATCCTTAGGTTTTAACCTACACCTTTTACACAATCCCAATCCCTAGAAAACATTTAGAAAACTTAGCATTCAAACAAGCAAAAGGTTCCTGTAGAGTACTACAGATGTTTAGGATGTGAAATACCTACCCTAAGCATAACCAACCCCCAATCCCAGAATCTCTTAGTGTTGTTGTTACATCGTGCAAAAGGTTCTTTCTTTCTTTAGACCTTTCCTTTGAATAAATTAAAGTCCATTTGTGAATTTAAGAATTAAAGATTCAAGTTAATCAATAGCTTGGCATCACGATTCTCACCGCAACAGAAATGGCGACTT
This sequence comes from Lathyrus sativus, assembly GCA_963859935.3. NCBI lineage: Eukaryota > Viridiplantae > Streptophyta > Magnoliopsida > Fabales > Fabaceae > Lathyrus > Lathyrus sativus. The sequence continues at coordinate 194,003,395 of OZ012740.1, forward strand.
CACTGGGGAAAAAGACTTGAGGGTTTAGCCTATTTTGTTTGATTGTATGCTATATTTGTGAATATTTGCTTAATATATATATTTGTCAATATATATGTTTATGTGTTGGATATTGGATTCCTTGAGAGGTGAGATAAATCCTAACCCGGATTTGAGTGACACATGAGATAGGATTGTGGTATGATCAATAGTTGGGCTATTGGGAGTAGTCCCAATATGTCTGACATATGATGTAATCACGCTCAGTGGAGACTCTTTGAGATGGTTAGTAATGCATGAGTAGTCGTGTATTCACTAATTATTTCAATATGAGTCTGTGAAGCTGAGGACTTTTAGTAACACTTTTACCCCACTTGGCCTTTTTAGGACGTAGTGCAGAAACTGTTAGGGAGTAGTCCCTCAATAGTTGTCACGCGATGCTACACTCGAACGAGTTTATCTTGAGAATATTGTTGACTCACGTGAGTAGTCGCGTTAGTTGGCAATATCCGAAGGATTTACTATGACTTTGGGAACTTTGTTAGGACCCGTTTGGCAGGTACAAAATATCTCATAGTACAAATCCTTGGGGATGGGTAGACCTTTGACTTCATGCTTTGACCTTGAGCTTAGGAAGCCTTGTGTGTGCATGTGCATTATATTTGTGAATATTTTGCCTTGGTGTGCATACTTGCTTTTGTGTGGTGTGTGCATCATCTCATCATCCCATCATAAGCATTTCATATTGCGACTAGTTTTGTAAAACTAAGTTAATCTCTTTGTGTGTGAAATCCCAGCCATATCATGGATATTGGAATGAGAAAAACCAAGAGGTACACTTTCAATAAGCCTGATACTTCCGAGTTGAGAAAGTTAGGAACTATGGTATCAGAAGACTTTGGAAAGAGATATGGAAAGATCATGAGCCTTGTTAGAATGAGAATGGAAGAAGGGATTCTCAATACTTTGGTTCAATTCTATGACCCATTGTATCATTGTTTCACCTTTCCCGACTATCAGTTAATGCCAACATTGGAGGAGTATGCCTATTACATAGGAGTTTCTGTGAAAGATCAAAAACCTTATAGAGGATTGGAGAAGATACCTTCACCAGAAGAAATTGCAGATGCTCTTCACCTTGAAGCTTCCGAGATTAAGGCCCATCGTGCAACCAAGAAAGGAGTAGTGGGTTTTCATTCAGAGTTCTTAATCAAGAAAGCTACTTATCTTGCCAAAGAAGGGAGTATGGATGCCTTTGAAGCAGAACTAGCTCTGTTAATCTATGGGTTAGTGTTATTTCCCGAGGTAGAGGAGTTCATCAATTTCCCTTCCATCATCATATTTTTAAGCAGAAACCCTGTGCCTACCTTATTAGGGGATGTGTACCATTCAATTCATCATCGTACACTTCAAGGAAAAGGAGTTTCATCTGTTGTGCACCTATGTTATACAAATGGTTTGTCAATCATTTGCCAACAACTGACGCCTTCAAAAAGAATCCCAATGGATGGAGATGGTCTCAAAGGATGATCTCTTTGACTCAAGCAGATATTCATTGGTATGATCCCCCATACGACCGAGGAGTCTATTTTGACCATTGCGAAAGTTTCCCGAATATACCACTTATTGGAATACGAGGATGAATTAATTACAATCCAGCCTTGGCTCGACGACAATTTGGTTTTCCAATGAAAGATAAACCCAACAATTTGCTTCTATCTGGTTTCTTTTATCTCAACACAGAGGTAACCGAAAGTATGAGAAATAGTACCATCGACGCTTGGGAAAACATCCATAAAAAGGTGAAAGCAGATTTGGGAAAGAGAAATTGCATAACTTTGGAGCCATTTACTCAATGGGTCCAATCTAGAGCGAAAGATTTGAAGATGTCGTACCTTCCAGAAAAAGACACGGGGATTGTAATTGCGTCGTCATCCTCCGCCATCCCCATTGAGAAAATGGAAGAATGCCAATAACTTCTTTCAAGAGCGCAGCTTGAGAGAGATACTTGGGAAGGAAAATACCACTCACTTTTCTCTGAAACAACAAGGCTCGCCCGAGAGGTGAAAGAAAAAGATGAGTTGATAGAATGGCTTGAACGACGAGTAATCGATGGAGAAACAACAAAGGAGAATTTATTTTTCTCTAGCATCAAGCCCGCCCAAAGCAACCATGAGTACTCCAATATCCCCCTACCTCTGGAGCTTGGAAAGGGATAGTGGACAAATTGGTAATGGAGAACGCAATCTTGAATAAGTTGAAGAGGCCACGTGCTTGAGGTCATTAGTTTAGGTTGTAAAACCTAGTTTCTTGATGTAACTTGAACTTCTTGTATTGTACCTTAAAGGTGGTAACTTTTACCAATGATGAATGAAATGAGGGTTTGACACAAATTGATCTTCTGAGTTTTGTAAAACCAGTCACATTTGCATCGCATTTTTGAATTTTTCTAAACCATTAAAGGAAATTCAAATTTTTCTTTTGCAGACGACAACATGGTAAGACGAGGCATGCTCCCTTTTCCAGATTTGAAGTTGGGAAACCTTAGGATCCTAGCAAGGCTTGTTAGGAATGCTGCCGCCTTCATCGCAAAGTACGGAGATCTCCTACCATTGCTTAACACACAAGTCAACGAGTTCATGTTGCACACCCTTGTTTAATTTTATGACCCAATGTACCACTGCTTTATCTTCCCAGATTTTCAGCTACTTCCCACTATAGAAGAATACACTGACTACCTGAAAATTCCGTGGACCTTCACAGCTCCTTATGGAAAACCAAAAAGAAGGGATTTGGCCAAAGCATTACATCTTAGGCCAGAAGAGCTACCGCCTATGAGAGCAAAGGGGGGATTCTATGGAATGGAAGCAGGACCACTGATGGAAATGCCTGAATTTCACTATGAAAGTAGAAATCTGGGTATTTTCGAAGCCATTCTGGAATTTCTGATATACGGCTTGTATCTCTTTCCAAGTCGTCATGATTTCATCAGCGAGGAGGTTATCCGTCTCTTCATCATCAAGAATCCAGTGAATGAGATACTGGCAGACACATACGTGGTCATCCACCGCCACGCATTATATGACCTCAGACAGTTTTCATGTTGTCTCGCATTGCTCGACAGATGGTTCACCTCCCATTTGCCCAAGACTCACGTCTTCTAGAGGCTTTATAGCAAGAATTCATGGATTTCAAAGCTTATCACTCTCAAACACTATGATATCACCTGGTATGACCCCAGTCTTGGTAATCTAGCTATGATCCCCAACTGTGGGGACTTCCCTAATGTACCTCTCATTGGAACAAAAGGAGTCATCAACTACAACCCCATTCTTGCTCAACATCAGTATGGGTATCCAACCGGGCCGAAGCCCGAGCCAGAGCTGCTAAGACCTTGCTTTTGTGAAATAGGTTGCAACCCAGAGTTAGAAGCTCGCGCTCACTATGCTTGGAATCACCCTCACATCCAGGGTATAACTGCAATGGAGAATATAAGCTGCTTAACTACCAGAGCTTACCTACTTTGGTCGAAGGAAATAGCTTTGACAATGTTCTATGTAACGCCCCGATTCTGAATTTCCCAATTTGTTTGAGTCCTTTTTGATTTATTTGGATGAATGTTATTTTAATTATGGAATTTATGTGTCGATACGTTTAATTTCTTTTTGTGCTATTTTACCGATTCGGAGAGTTTTCAGGGAAAATAAATTAAAGGGTATTTTAGACATCTAGTATTTTATATTAAGTGGGGTATTTTGTGAGAAAATATTTTAAGAGGTATTTTGAGGAGAAATAGAATAGTATAGAAAGAGGTATAAGTGAGAATTAGAGAGAAAAGAAATGAGATAGAAAGAAAAAGGAAGGAAAGAAGAAAAGAGAAGAGAAAGAGGAGAAATGGAGAAAAACCTAGAAATTCATCAAGAAACAACTTCCAAGCTTCAATCAATCGGGTAAGGGTGTGAAACCTTATTATTATATCAATGTGTATAATCATGTATGATTTTTGTTGGATTGTTTTGGATTGATTAATAGTTTTCTACACTTTCCATTTTAGGTCAAAATTGGTCTAATCGATAGAAATCGTTGTTTAACAGTTAGAATCGTGATTAGACGACGTAGATTAGTCGATATATGTTAGACTAAGGCTACTGGATATGAGTTGGAGTTCATCGGGTGATTTTATCGGTGGTTTTGGATTCTGAATAGTGGGGAGAAGTGGAAATCGCAGACGCTCGCTAGCAGCTCGCTAGGCGAGCAGGTCGCGAGTGTTCGCTGGCAGTTCGCTAGGAGAGTGCGCAGCGAACGGTCCCAGACTTGGGACAGAATGGTTTTGATGTCCTTCGCTTGCAGCGAAGGGAGTAGCGAGGAGCTCGCTGGAGGTTCGCTGTGGCGAACGAGGTAGCGAACGAAGTCTGGAGCTTCTGTTTGTGCTCGCTAGCAGTTCGCTAGGCGAGCAAGTGGCGAACGCTCGCTAGCAGCTCGCTAGGCGAGCGTGTAGCGAACGTAGCAGAATGGGTTTTCCCTGCTGCTGTGTGCTGTTGTGGCTTGGGGTTTTGGTGGCGATCGACCCTTCTTTGGTTTAATAGCTTGTGTGCTGATTTGTGATTTGCTGTAGGTAGCCGTATGGCGTGAATCCTAGTTTATGGTTGTGAAGCATAAGTGTGGCCGGTTGGCAATTTTGTGCATTTTCTTAGTTTGAATAGAAATACATGAGGAATTGATTGTGAATGTGAGCCATGTTTGAATGGTGTGAATGAATGATGAATATATATGTTTTGTGATACATATATTTTGAATGCATAAATGAATATATGCGATAAATGTGAAGAATGCATGAGTGTGTTTGTAAACATGTGTGCATTTCATGAGTGTCATGAGTCATGTCGCATGTGAAACATCGTGTGCCCATGTGGGGTGTGAGCGATGGTTATTTCTTGATTCCGTAGTGAATCTACAGAACGATTGTGTGCCCGTGTAGGGTGTGAGCAATCGGATTGTGTGCCCGTGTGGGGTGTGAGCAATCGAATTGTGTGCCCGTGTGGGGTGTGAGCAATCCTGAAACATCGTGTGCCCATGTGGGGTGTGAGCGATGGGTGAACATCGTAGGCCCGACGGGGAGTTACTTCAGTAACGAGCGATGATTCCATTTGGTTCTTCAATTGAACCTGTTGAAATGAGTCGGTACCGCATTTGCATCTGCATAGAGTCGTGAGTCGGTCTCTATGAGTTGCATGTTGACATCTTGCATGATGTATGGTGAATGAACATAAGTGTAAATGTTTATGTGAATTGTGGATGATTGGAATGATTGGTATGCTTGAAGATATATATGTATAGGTGAATGTATGTATATGTATGTTTTGTGAGTTTATGAATTAATATAAACATGGTTGACGCATATTGTATATGCTTGGTGTTATATTGTAAATGTTATGTGGAAATAATGTGTATGTGTAGAAGTATGATTGGCGAATATGCCCAGTTATGAAATATGCATTGAGGTTTATATAATGAATTGTGGTGAGAATGTGAAGTATGTGTAATTTGTATAATATATAATTTTATGCATTGACTGTTATGATATTGTTTCTCACCCTTCTGTTGTTCTATAATGCTCTATGAGGCATTGCAGAGTAGGTTGCTGGAGGTCCTTTTTGTGAAGCGAGTCTTCATTGTTTTTGGTCGTTGGCTCTGATATGTAACATCTGGGTAGTTAGGAAGCCTTTGGCTCTTTTTGGAGATACAAGTCTTTTGATTCTTTTGTGATACATCTGTGTATGTATCTGCTTATGGATGATTTGTAAACATGAATTAACTGAATGATGTATATATGTTTATATGAATGAATTGATTCAATGTTTAGATGTTTCCGCTTTTATTCTAAATGTTGAGATGTGGGTTTTAGGACTAAGATTTCTTTGTTATGACTTGCCCATTGTTGCATATCTACTTGAGCAGGTGTTGTATGTGTTTAATTTCATGATAATGTGATGCACCTCTTTTATACCATGTTTAAAATAAACTCTGATGAAATTTATATTGAGTGCCTAAATGATTTATTCAATTATTTGGGGGTATAGGAAGGGGGTGTTACATTCTACACTCGTGATCACGAGATAACAATGGAACCAGAAGTCCCTGTGAGTAGGGAGGAGTTGAAGTACGCTCTGATCAAAACACAGCATGAAAATGAAGACCTGTGGGAGATCATTCGCCAGCATCGAGCTCGCACCGAAGACCAAGAAGGAGAAGGATCATCTTGTTAGAATGATCAATGTTTCACCATTTCCTGTTTTCCCTAAAAAGAATTGTAATCCTATGTTGCATTTACTTTTGCCACTTTTGTTGTAAGAAAGGTCTTGCTTTTTAGCAAGAGCCATCCATTGTAACAGATTTCGAATTATCAATGAAAAACGCTTTTTAAAGCATCTCGTTACATGTTGTTCCAATTTTTGTTTGTAAACAAAATTTATTTTTTCCTTGAATGGTTTGTGCATTTGCATTCGCATCTCATCCCGCATTGGTATTTCATTCGAGTTCCGCAGCTCATCCGTTGTTCTTGTGTCAGAAAGAGAGGGAAATTCACGCTGAATTCGCACAAATACAACACCCAGGCCCAAGCTCAGCGCAGGATGGTAGACAACAATCAAAGAATCGACCAGATAGACAATGACATCGAGGGGATTAAGGACAATGTTAGTCAGATCATGGAGGTTCTCAATATGATTAAAGCGGAGATGGATATGTAGGTTACAGTGGTTTCTAAAGTTGCTACAGCGGCAACGAGTCTTCCAACCGCTCCAGTCATGACAACCGAGTTCCCATTTGGCATGTCCATGGACTTCCTGCCACCAATCAACAATCCTCAACCAGCCAGCTTTCAACCGCAAGTCGGTCCAATGGCGACGAATCCCATCTTTACTCAAGCGGGGGGACCAACTCATGTCCGACCTGCTTTCAATCATCAGCCAATCTTCGATATACCAGACGGTTCCGAAGCAGAAGACGAGAAACACGAAAAGCTAAGAGTAGAGATGGATATCATGGCCAAAATAATGAGATCCATTGAAGGGAGTAACGTTTTCGGGTCAGATGCCAAAGACATGTGTTTGGTATCCGGTTTAGTGTTCCCACAAAAGTTCAAAATGCCCGTGTTTGATAAGTACAAGGGAACTACTTGTCCCAAAGTACATTTGATCATGTATTGTAGACGAATGGCTCCGCATATTGAAAATGACAAATTGTTGGTGCACTGCTTTCAAGACAGTCTTAAAGGAGCGTCAGCCAAATGGTACTTAAGCCTGGACCAAGCAAAAATCCATGGTTTTCAAGATCTGTCAGATGCTTTCATTCCGCAGTACAAACATAACATGGATCTGGCTCCATATCGCCGTCAGCTCCTCAGTATGACACAAAAAAGCACTGAGACTTTCAAAGAATATGCGCAAAGGTGGCGCGGGACTGCTGCTCAGGTCGAGCCACCTCTTATTGAAAAAGAGATAGCGGACTGGTTTGTAGACACGATCAGACCAGAGTTCTACGAGAGATTGATCAGCAACGTTACTACCAACTTCTCTGATATTGTGGCGGTAGGAGTCAAGGTTGAAGCCGGTTTGAAAAGTGGGAAGGTGACAACTTCAAATGCCAGTTCAAGCACCAGGGCTGCTAAGAAGCCGGCTAACAACTTCCATAAGAAAAAGGAGGGTGACGTAAGTGTTGTAACATATGGAAAGAAGGCACAGAGTTCAAGGAACCATCGCTAACAATATCATCCACCATCTTACGTTGCAGCTGTAACTCATGTTTTTCAACAGTCATCGCAGCAGGGTCCTCAATAAGGGGTATCCAGTAATCAACAACAGTATCATTCCAATCATCAACAACAGTATCATCAACAGCAGGGCCAGCAGCCTCAAAATAGGGCTCCGAGGGCCAATTACCAAGGGAATCGGCCGAAAATACAACCCATCCCAATGAGTTACGCTGATCTATTCCCAATGCTAATAGAAAGAGGGCTAGTCAAGACAAGGAAATTAGGTGCTCCACCTAACCCATTGTCGTACTACTACAACGCCAATGCCCGCTGTTTATTCCATGAAAACGCTACGAGCCATGACCTCGAAGGATGCTTCATGCTCTAGTACCTTGTCCAAGAGGTAATCAAAAAAAGGATTCTGTCTTTCGAAGACAACCACCCGAATGTAAAGAATAATCCTCTACCAAACCATGGTGGAGTGAATGCTATTACTGAAGAAGGGGAAGGGTCTGAAACTAAGACTGTTACTACCATTGACGAAATCAAAGTGTCGTTGGTGGAACTGCACAAACGTCTCGCTCAAGCATGGACACTTAAAACTTCTCACGAAGATTGTGAACAATGTATGTTGAACCCACAAGGTTGTGACCTTGTGCAAAGGAATATTCGAGCAATGCTTGAGCAAGGAATGATAGAGATCGCTAGCAGAAAGAAAAAAGAAGATGTAGCGGTGATTGAACCCGTGTTCAACATGCCCAAAGAGCCTAGCAAGAGGGTCGTTTTTAGAAATAACAACAACAACAATAAGAGCGTCCGGCCAGTGTTCCGTGACGATGTGCCACCAAAATTTGGGAGGGATCAATCCAGATTTGAGCTAAGGGGAGGATCTAGACCTCACCCAAGGGCCATAACACCTAGAGAAGATCATTCATGGTGTGAAGGAATTTTCAAGGAAAGAAAGCCAGCAAATGTAGCCAATATCGTCAATGGGAGTAAAATGACCTGAAGCGGTCGCGTGTACCAACCACGAGCGAATAATGAAGTTCCCTCACCAGTGGTTCCCACTCCAAAAGCTGCTGCCCCTCAAGAATCCATTCCAAGCAAAGCTGTTACTAAGGAACCTGTTGTCAAAGGAAAAGAGAGCCTCAAGAATGATGAGGAAGAATTTCTGCGGATCATTCGTCAAAGCGACTACCGAGTGGTAGATAAGCTGAACCAGACTCCATCCAAAATCTCAGTCATGTCATTACTATTGAGTTCCCCAGCGCATCGCCAAGCTTTGTTAAAAATCCTAATGCAAGCCCATGTGACCAAGGACATCACAGTGGGGCAGTTCGACTCTATTGTGGCGAATATCACGGCCTGCAATACTTTAAGCTTTGATGACAATGACTTGACAGCTGAAAAATGCAAGCACAATCGTGCTCTGCATGTATCAATTAAATGCAAGGAGGACACATTGTCCAGGGTGCTTGTTGATACATGGTCCGCACTCAATGTGATGCCAAAGAGAACATTAGCTAAGCTTGCTTACCAAGGTGTTGATATAAGGCCAACATCTCTTGTGGTGAAGGCATTTGATGGTTCTAGAAGGGCTGTAATAGGAGCAGTTGACCTTCCTATCATGATAGGTCCACAAGTCTTTGAAATCACCTTTCAAGTAATGGACATCAATCCAGTCTATAGCTGTCTACTATGGAGGTCATGGATACATGCAGCAGGCGTTGTAACCTCTACCCTCCATCAAAAGATGAAATTTGTTGTTGATGATCAGTTGGTCATCGTTCACGGAGAAGAGGACATATGGTGAGAAACCTATCCTTATTTCGATACTTCGAAGCGGATGAAGATTCACTCGAAACAGCTTCCCAAGCTCTAGAGATAGCCCATGTTGTTCTGGTAGATGAGTCTAATATAACTCATGGTCCATCCTTCACTTTTGTTCAGAGTGTCAAAGCTGTGCTGAAAGCTGGAATCTCATTAGGATGGGGAGAAGTTATCCAAGTCAACACTCGAACGAAGAACGATCAACAAGGGTTGGGTTACAAACCAACTCTAGAAGGCGAGCCAGAAGAAAGCGCCATGAGGAAAAAGTCCTTGAAAGAGATCTTTACTAGTGGCGGACTGCAGATAAATGCTATCATTGTTGAGGATGAGGATTGTAATCTTGATCATCTAATAATTCGAGGAGGAGCAGCTCTATGCAATTGGGAGGCTGTGGAAATTCCTGTCTTTTTACCTTTAGAGTAATTCATTTTGCTTGTTAGCTTTGTGTTTCCTTGAAAAAGTTCCTGGCCTTGCCCAAGGCCTGTGAATTATTTTGTATGGGCCACTTTGCAAATTGAAAATCTATGAATGAAAAGTGTTTTTGTTAAAACTCTTGTTTATTTCCTGCTCATCATTTTCACTCTTTTGTTAAAAGGAAAAATGGCATCTATTTTTGAAAACTTAAAAGAAACCCTTCATTTGCATGTCTGTGTGTGTGTCTAATCATTCCTAAAAATAAAACATGCAGAACACTTCCATTACCCACAGAATCACATGATCCTTCGGTTCCTTCTACTAGTGGTTCGTCTATCTTCCAAGCCGAAAAAGAGAATGATGAAGAATTAGAAGTCCCAGAAGAATTGAAGAGGATGATTGAATATGAAGATGCTTATCTCCAGTCGTACAAAGAGCAGATTGAGGTCATCAACTTGGGGTCCGAAGAAGAGAAGAGAGAAGTCAAGATTGGGGCATCGTTGGGGCCATAAGTCAAAAGCAGGCTAACATCACTCCTTAAAGACTATGTAGACATATTCGCTTGGTCTTATCAAGATAGGCCAAGGTTGGACACCGACATTGTTATGCACAAGCTCGCCTTGAAGCCAGAGTGTCCTCCAGTCAAGCAAAAACTTCATAGATCAAGACCAGACATGGCTCTTAAGATCCAAGATGAAGTCAAGAAACAGATTGACGCAGGCTTTTTAGCAGTATCCAAATATCTGGAGTGGGTGGCGAATATCGTGCCAGTCCCGAAGAAGGATGGCAAAGTCAGAATGTGCGTCGACTACAGGGATCTAAACAAAGTTAGTCCTAAGGACGATTTCCCTCTACCACATACTGACACTTTGGTGGATAACACAACTAGTTTCACGGTGTTCTCATTCATGGACGGATTTTCTGGTTATAATCAAATAAAGATGGATCCGACCGACATGGAGAAGACGACCTTCATCACACCCTGGGGCACATATTGTTATAAGGTCATGCCTTTCGGTTTGAAGAATGCAGGGGCAACATATCAGAGGGCCATGGTCACATTATTCCATGATATGATGCACAAAGAAATTGAAGTATATGTGGATGACATGATCGCAAAGTCTCGAAACAAAGAAGACCATTTGGATCATCTATTAAAGCTATTTGAAAGACTCCGAAAGTACTAACTAAGGCTAAACCCAGCTAAATGCACCTTTAGGGTTCGCTCAGGCAAATTACTCGGCTTCATCGTTAGTCAACACGGAATTGAAGTGGATCCTGACAAGGTCAGAGCAATCCAAGAGATGCCTGCTCCTAAAACAGAGAAACAGGTCAGAGGCTTCCTTGGACGTTTGAATTACATCTCCAGGTTCATCTCCAATCTAACTCCTACTTGCACACCGATTTTCAAGTTGTTACGAAAAGATCAGACGGTGGTGTGGAATAAAAATTGTCAGTCAGCATTTGAGAAAATCAAGCAGTATTTACAAGAACCTCCAATGTTGATTCCTCCTGTGCCGGGAAGACCATTATTCATGTACATGACAGTATTAGAAGATTCGATGGGTTGTGTATTGGGCCAGAATGATGAGTCGGGCAAGAAAGAGCATGCAATTTACTATCTGAGCAAGAAGTTTACCGATTGCGAGAGTCGTTACTCTCCCCTAAAAAAAGCCTGTTGTGCTTTAGCATGGGCCGCCAAGCGCCTGAGACAGTATATTATCTGCCACACCACAATGCTGATTTCCAAAATGGACCCCATCAAGTACATCTTTGAAAAACCAGCTCAAACTGGAAGATTGGCCAGATGGCATATGCTCTTATCAGAATATGATATTCAGTATGTTGCTCAAAAGACTATCAAAGGAAGTGTCTTGTCAGAACACCTTGCGGAGCATCCCATGGAAGATTATCAACCACTCATGTTTGAGTTCCCTGATGAAGATGTGATGTACATTTAGCGCATGAAACCAGAACCTAGTCCTGAAGAAGGTCTTGAGCCTGGATCCCGGTGGGAAATGATGTTCGATGGAGCGTCAAACAAAAACGGGCACGGCGTTGGGGCTGTTTTGAAAAATCCAACCGGAGAGTATACTGCTGTCACAACCCAACTTTGTTTCTCGTGTACTAATAATATAGCCGAGTATGAAGCCTGCATCTTAGGATTGGAAGCTGCCATTGATCTTCGCATTAAAATCTTGGAAGTAATCAGTGATTCTGCTTTAGTGATCTATCAGCTCAAAGAAGAATGGGAGACTAGAGATGAAAAGTTGATCCCTTACAAAGCTCATATCCTAGAGATGGTCGAATATTTTGACGAGATTACCTTCAAGCATGTACCAAGAGCAGAAAATCACATCGCTGATGCATTAGCCATGATGGCATCAATGTGGAGGGTCCAGTTTGTTAACGAGGTGCCTCTGATTCACATTGAGAGAAGGACAATGCCCGCATATGTTATGACAATAGATGAAAAATCTGATAAGAAACCTTGGTTCCACGACATCAAGAACTTTCTTCAAAATCAGGAATATCCAGCTGACGCATCTAGAATCGACAAAAGAGCCATACGAAGATTGTCGGCTAAGTTCTTCATTAGCAATGGCACCCTTTACAAGAGAAACCACGACATGGTTTTACTTCGATGTGTCGATGAAAAAGAAGCAAGTCTCATAATGACTGAAGTTCACGAAGGAACATTCGGTACCCATGCCATGGCTAAGAAGATTTTAAGAGCTGGTTACTTTTGGTTAACTCTGGAGACGGACTGCATCCTCTTCGTTCGGAAATGCCATAAATGCCAGGTCTATGCTGACAAAGTGCATGTTCCTCCACATCCTCTCAATGTGATGACGTCGTCGTGGCCCTTCACAATGTGGGGCATATACATGATTGGGACAATAGAGCCAAAAGCTTCCAACGGCCATCGCTTCATCCTTGTTGCGATTGATTACTTCACCAAATGGGTAGAAGCAGCATCATATGCGAATGTAATAAAACAAGTGGTTGCCCGCTTCATCAAAAAGGAAATCATCTGTCGATATGGTATTTCTGACCAGATCATTAATGACAATGGGTCAAATCTGAACAACAAAACAATGAAGGAACTCTGTGATGACTTAAAGATCAAGCATCATAATTCGTCTCCTTACAGACCTAAGATGAATGGTGCAGTTGAAGCTGCAAACAAAAATATCAAGAAAATAGTACAGAAGATGGTTATAACCTAAAAGGACTGGCACAAGATGTTACCATTTGCGCTACATGGATACCGAACATCAGTGCAAACTTCAACAGGGGCAACTCCTTTTTCCTTAGTGTATGGGATAGACGTCGTGCTGCCCATCGAGGTCAAAATACCTTCTCTAAAGATCTTAATGGAAGCCAAGCTTGAGGAAGACGAATGGATAAAAGAATGGTTCGATTCATTGAACCTTATTGATGAGAAAAGAATGACGGCCATGTGTCATAGCTAGATTTATCAACAAAGGATGATAAGAGCATTCGACAAGAAGCTTCGTCCCAAAGAGTATAGGGAAGGAGAACTTGTGCTTAGAAAAATCCTACCAACACAAAAGGACATGCGCGGCAAGTGGATGCCCAATTATGATGGCCCTAACGTTGTAAAAACTGTCTTCAACCGGAGGATCTCTAATTCTTGAGACCATGGATGGTGAACAACTCAAGTACCCTATCAACTCAGATGCAGTGAGGAAGTACTATGCCTAAAGCAAAAGACCTAGAAAGGTGATTCAAGTACTTCAGCCAGATGGGAGTCAGAAGATTAAAGATGATGAGCGCAGGGGCAAAGTCTTGTGCAAGGTGTTAAAGAAAGATCAACGTCTGTCATTCTCGTCAGAAGCAGCAAAGCAAATGAACTGATAGCTAGTAGGAGCGGATTATTATGGGATTCTGTAACCCTTTCTGTTTTCCATTTTTCCAAATGTATAAAGATCCCGAGGCTTTGCCCTTTGTAAAGTTCTCGTCTATCAATGAAATCAGATTTTGGCCAATCATTGTTATGATCTTCTGTTTTTTTATGCAATTTCACTTATTTGTTAATAAGGATTTTTCGAAAAGCAAAGTGTTTTGAAAAACCTAAATTTTTGTTTTTAAAGAAAAAACTTATTCGACAAAACGATTGAAGAACTCTAGAGGTAATCCAACAATATTACACAGTTCTCAAGCCGTGAAAGTTTGCTGCCGCCTCCAAACAAAAGAGATGCGTCCAACAGCAATCCCCGCTCTTAAGCCAGGACTTTTCCTCTGCAGGTTTACAAGGATATTGGTTATCTTGGAAGATTGTTATCTACAGCAAAAGAAAGCGCCATCTAACTTGAAGCAATTGAGACTCAACGTGATGGGTTCCCTCTTTGTTTTCCTCGTTTTGCTCTTCTTTTCTCCCTTGTGGGTCGGTCTGCATTTTTACATACAACATCATATTAGCATACGCATTTGTTGGCATGTGGTTTTGGGTTCTGTTTGTTTGTTTGTTGCCTTTGAGATCCTTTGGTCGTTACCTCTCTCTCTGATCAGTTGCCGCAGATCTCGCTTTGAGGTTGATACCCCAATGTTACCAGTAATCCTGGGATTACTATTTCTTCTCTGGGAAGCTAATTATGACTAGCAGTATCCGATTTACCTAGATGGTCAGTTATTACTAATGTTTATCTCTGATTTGGTTGTCACTGATAATCTTTGAAAGTCTAGTAGCCACTAGCATTGTTTAAAACCAATTGTTATTTGGTACCTCGATTTGGTCGTCACCAACAATCTTTCAAACTCAGTAGTCACTGGCTCTGTTATAAAGAAACCAATCGTCATTGGAGTCCCTTTGATTCGGTTATTACCAATCTTTGTTAAAATCTAGTGGTTACTAGTATTGGTAAAACCAGTTGTGTTGGTGTACCTTTGTTTTGGTCGTCACCAGTCTATCTAAGTCCAATGATTATTGGTGTCACTTGAAATCGGTTGTTATTGGAACTCTGAGTTGGTTATTACCAATTTTTTCCCTTTGAAGCCCAGTGGTTACAGGCACTTCTTAACCCAATTGTTATTAGTATACCCCGATTTGGTCATCACCAGTCCCTTTTAAGTCCAGTGGTTACTGGCATTGCTTGAAAGCTATTTGTTATTAATATCGTGAGTAGGTTGTTACCAACTTCCCCAGCTGAAGTCTTGTATTTCACCAATGCTGTTTGGAATTCCCAATTAATTATAATTCTGGTTTGGTCGTCACCATCATCCCATATAAGTCTAGTGGAAACTAGCACCACTTGAAACTGATAGTTGTTCTGGTCGTCACCAATGTTCCCAGCAAAGTCGTCGCTTTCCCATTCGAGTCTCAGAGATCTAGTGGATACTAGCATCCCTAATGCGTCTGGTCTTGTTTCTAGTCCTTTCCTGAAGGTCCCGTTCGAACTCTTCATTATAAGAAGTTCCTCATTTGGTTATCACTAGTGAGGCTTGCGTCTCTGATCTTTCGTTTCCCCGGTGGAGAATTGCCTTCTTCTCCAGTGGAGTGTGTGTCCCCTTTTCCCCAGTGAAGATTTGTCTTCCCCGGTGGAATTTACGTCCCCTGTGTGAAAGATTCCCCTTCGGTAGCATCATTAGTCATGTATGAACTATTGCTATGTTATGCCCCGGATCTTTCCCCTAGTGTGTTGGGTCCCCCGTGAGTTGTTACTCGTTGTCTTGCGGTTCTTTTATTTTTGCTCGTGTGTCTGCATTTGTCTTGCATTCGAGCATCATAAAGCATAATTTAGATTCATGGCATATTCGCATTTGTCCTTTTGCATATCATCGGATCTAAGGGACAAAATTTCTGGTTTACTATATTTAAATACCTTTCACTACGATTCTATGAGGATTATCATCTCTCATTACCATCTAGTGAAAATATTTAAATAGGGGCAATTGTTGCACCCCAAATTTTGACCCCTTAGATCCTCATCATCATTCTAGGGTCATTTTCATTTGATTATCTAACCTTAACCTATTTCAAGTTTGTCTTTGTTAAGATACAGGTGAATTAGGGTTCCGTACAGCCGATAATCGAGGTTTCGATGGTTAATCAGTCAATGCATTGGACTGATTCTCCATGAAATAAGTCTCCACATCATCAAATATACTCCATTGGGTCAAGTATGAATCCAATTTGAGGTTTTCACCCAAGGATCAAGAACTTGGACTTACAACTGCATCAAATCTTGAACAAGATTGCATTTACAAAACTCCCTCCAAAATGCCAAAGTACAAATCTGCCCCAAACCTTTCCTTGCCTATAAATAGAGGTTTCCTCTATGTTGAAACACACATCAGATCACTCTAAAACCCAAGAGAAAACCATAGCTCTCATCTTACCTTGCCTTGCTTATAAGTGAAGAAATCATTCCAAAACTTCTCAAAAATCTGCCTTGAGCATTTAGCCTTCCAAAACCATTTTCACCCACTTAAAATCATCACAAACCATCCAAACAATCCACAAATGATATGTGGGAGGTGTTCGAGCTTCTAAACCAGTCAAAAACTTCATTTTCTCAAAAGTTAACTTTCAACCAAGCAAAGTTTGACTTTACACACAAAATCTGCTAAATCTTTGCTCATGCCTGTTTTGATCACTTTAACCCTCCAAACACCTTAGGTCTATGATGTACCAACTGTCCATAACCTAAAATACCATCATCATCACTTGTTTTGAGTTCTATCCTAAAGTTCACTTGTTTACTTCAAGTGCAAGAAAAGCTGCATTTTCATCAAGGCATTGGTTGGATCTCACTTGGAAGTCTTCAAGGTTTTCCCTACTACATTAGCTTGCTTTGAGGTCTACAAGAGGTTAGTGGTCACTATCCTATTATTTTAACTGCCATGAACATGATTAGTGTACATTAGTTGTTACAATGTGTTTTAAGTGTAAATGCAGTTCATGTTTGAATCTACCAAGATTGTTTTTTGTTTTGCTCCTCAATATGTGTAGTGCTATGTATTGTTGAAGTTTTGATATAAATCATGAGTGGATGTTTTCCATGGCTATTGTTGAAAGGATACTACCTGGTTTTGGCTCAAAGTTTGCTTGCAACTTTTTGAAGTTTAATGCTGTTTTGATCTAGTTCTGTTTGTGAATAATGTTGGTTTGTTTTTGTTGCAGCAGCATCTTTAAATCTGGAATCTGTTTGTTGGCATTTTAGATTAGAAGTCATTATATGTTTGATTCATGTGATGTTTATATTATTTGAAATTGGTTTGGTTTTAGTTCTGCTACCATCCGTTTTGGCCTTTTTCAAACTCATATGCATTTTTCCAACTCATAGGTCATTTTCAATGCTAGTACATTTTAGGACCATCCTTGTGTTTGAACCTTGCCTATAACATGTTTTGAATATGCTTGTAAGCTATACAGTTATGTTGGACTTGGTAAAAGTCATTGGGATGACTCATGTGACTGTTGAGGACCAATACTCATTTTGCTGTCTTAGGGTTGAAACCATCATGAGATATTTGCATTGAAACTTGATACTTGCCATTGTCATGCTAAGTATGCCTCTATGGTGATTTGAACTAGTGTTGTATGTTTGGTTTATGTTTGTTAACATGAGAATATGGTATCATTGAATCTTATTTTTATTGGATAGATGGCATTGTCATGTTTGCATCAAGGACTGTCATTTTGAGGCATGGTAGTAGGGCTGTTTTGTAATCATGACATAGCCATATCTAGTTTGCATTGTCAATTATGATAGGCATATATGTTCTGCTGTTTTGAAAATCATGTTTGAATCTATCTTGAAATTGCTTGTGAGCATCATTGATCCATGATTTGAATGATTGCATTACCATGTCATACCTTTTCTGTTACAAGTTCAAACTGCCATTTAGCCCTAGCCCTATTGTTATAGGATACCAATTGTCATTGGTCTGAAAATTGTTATGTGCATTAGATGTATTAGGGTTTAATTGCTGATTGATACTAGCATTGTCATGTTAGGATCCATATTGCTTCTAGAACTAGGTTTTCATGCTAGACTTGGTTTGTGTTCATTACCATAGAGTTGTGACCCTCATTTTAAGGTATGTTATGAATTGATATTTTGGATTGGCATTATAATGATCAAAAAGGACTGGCTGCTACTTTTGTTGTTTGCTGTTGCAAAACCATTTAGTCATGCTTAGCTTGTTAGCCTATTTTGGTTGAGATCAAGTTGTCTTGGTGTGGAAATCATGTGTATGTGTAGAATTCATCATGCCTGCTTGTTTAAATTGTTGTTTTGACCAAGAACTTGATGCCAGCTTCTGTTTTGTGTTTTCACCTCATGTGCTATCAATCTCTATGATATGTCTTGAAATTTGCGTTTTGAATTCATGTATTGATGTATGAGAATCATCTAATGTGTATTAATGTTTTGAAGTATGGTTTGATGCCTCTTGAACTGTTCTTATTTTCTAAGATAGCATTTCAAACTTTTGTTCAATAATTGCCACTTGCATACTAGTTCGTGTTTTGGTTGGTTTTTGAATGTTCTATGCATCTGAATTCCAAGAATCATGTATTTGAAGTTTGTGCATACCTTCATCTGATCTTAAGCACTTCTGTTTTGAGCTGTAGCTTCCATAATGCATATCCAAGCTTCCATTTGCACTTGCAATCGTGTTTTAATTTGTGTTCCTTATCTTGAAAAACTAATGATGCCATCGTGTTCCTTGTTGAATTTCACATAAGATAGACCCAAATTTTGTTAAATTTGGTAGTGTTTTGACCAAGTTTTGATTAAACCGTTTCCATGTCAACTTGCCTTGTTTTTTGCTTGCCTTGCCTGGCCCAATTCGCTTGTCTTTTTAAGTATATGTATTTATTGGGGTGGCATAATACACGGATGTATCGCCACCCCAGTGGTTATGCCTTGTTCTCATATTGCCTTGCCATGCTTCCTGACCTGGGTTCGATCCATGTGGAGATCAACCCTTTTGATTTTTTTTCAATATTTTTCATGTTTTAACATTTTCTCTCTTTTGTTCCTTGGATTAACACGCGCGCGCCTTAGCTGGTTTGGCAAGATTTTGATCTTGTAACCCAAAGGTGGTGGGTTCAACACCCACCAAGCGCATTCCTTATTTTTAATCACTAAAAGGCTTGTTTCTCTTTAAAAATTCAAAATAGCACAACTTTGTCATTTTTTATCATTTGTGAGTGATTCTTTTTGCAATTGTCTTGTATTTTTGTATATTTTCATATGGTATGCAAATATTCTAGAATTTTCATTTTGGAAAACACTTTGCATTAAAATAATGATCATGTTTCATTGTTAGGGTTTTTACCCTCCTCTCTTTCATCTTTCCATTCAAAACTTTTGATTCCTCTTTCTTAAGCTTGATGTTTGTCAACTCATTTGTGCATGTGATTGTAATTAATTTTGCTTGTAAGCATCATAATTGTTTCATTTGATTTCCATTTAAAATCCCCATGAAATTTTGAATTATTTGTCATGTCCATATCTTGTTTGCATTGGTTGTTACCTTTATCTTTATCAAGACATATCTTTGGTTTTCACCTTTAGTGCCTAAGTCTTGTAAGAACCCCTTGCTTGATATTGTAATATACTTGCACGCCTTGGTTGTGACCATCTATCTTGTTTGAAATCATTGATATTGTGATATCCTTATACCTTATTTTGGTTGTAACCATTCCTCTTGATTATAATACTTGCTTATTGTAATATGCTTGTTTATTCTTGGTTGTAACCATATCTCTTTGTATTCATCATGTTTGAATGGTTATTTCTTTGTTAATTTTATTTCCCCAAGTGATGAAACTCTTTAGTTCTCATCCAAGTTGCCACCTTTTTTCCCTTCCAAAGGAAAGTCTCTCTATTGACCTTTGGGTCATAGGTAGCTCATTACCCTCCCTTGACTTTGTTAAGTCATCTATTCACTTAGTTAAGTTAGAACCTATCCATTAGACTTTGCTTAAGTCTAAAAAAAACTTACCCTTTGTTAGGAGTGCTCCTTCAATTAGAACTTAAGATAGAGTTTGTTAACTCTATGTAAGAATCATGGAGATGATTACTTACTCCCCTTTCTTGAGTGTTCAATGTAGATCTAGAGAGTTTTCTTAAACTCTACACAAGCATTGTAATGTTTGTTCCCCTTTGAACCTTGATCATAATCAAGTGTTCTTCAACCCTAGTGAGGTGAACTACGATTGCTCTGATTCTATCCTAGTTACGATACGTAGGCAGAGGACACAACGTCTTTGCGAGCAAACTTAGAAACTATCCTTAGGTTTTAACCTACACCTTTTACCCAATCCCAATCCCTAGCAAACATTTAGAAAACTTAGCATACAAACAAACAAAAGGTTCCTGTAGAGTACTACAGATGATTAGGATGTGAAATACCTACCCTAAGCATAACCAACCCCCGATCCCCAAATCTCTTAGCGTTGTTGTTACATCGTGCAAAAGGTTCTTTCTTTCTTTAGACCTTTCCTTTGGATAAATTAAAGTCTGGTTGTGAATTTAAGAATTAAAGATTCAAGTTAATCAGTAGCTTGGTATCACGATTCTCTCCGCAACAATATGCACATATGTACACACCCAAAGATAAAACAAACAAGCGCTAGGACTAAGTCGCATAAGGGATGGGAAGATTCCCCAACAGAGTTGCCAGTTGTCGCATCACTGCGAAGAAGGGCCGACAAAGACAGAAGAGTCGCCACCGTTCGTTATTTATCCCAAGGAGAGGGAAAGGAAACAATCAGAGAAAACCTACGAAAAAGGGAAAAGACAGGTCATCGCAACCAAATCTTGGGTTCGGGAGTCGATTACGCAAGGGGAAGGTATGAGCACCCCTCACGTCCGTTGTACTCAACGGGATCCACGCTTGTTGTCTATCTAAAAGGGTGTTAATCTATCAAAAGGCTGGCTGCAGGGACAAAAGAAAAGAAAAGAGACTTGATAGAGCATCGCCGCTCTATGCCTACGTACTCCCTCGTGCAATGGGAAAGTTAGAGTCAACGTAATTCAGAAAACTATGGGTGAAGGTGGGGAAGGTTGCTCGCCAAGACATCATCGTCTCATGGCTACGTATCCTCGTCTGGTACGAGAAATCAGAGCAAACGTAGTTCTTGGCTGACACGACCACGGATTGGTTCAAGTGTTTTAATTAAGTAGGGTTTAACCTTCGTTCTAGCAGTTAGGTGTATTGCTGCTCGACCATTGGAGACTTAGGCGTTACCTGTTTGCGATAGAAACAAGAGTTAACACACTCTTTCTGAAAACGATTTTCAATTAATCCCGAAGGATAAAAAGATTTGATGCTTTGTTTGTGTTTTTTAAGAGAAGAAGTGAGTTGAATTAGATTTGTAATTCATGTTGCACTAAAGACTATGACTTGAGAACGAATCATCGCATATCGCCCAAAGGGCATACGCTAAACACTCTAGACAGTTGAGAGAAAGCCCCCAACCATCATTCCCCAAATACTTAAGGCTCGTAGCGTACAACACTTATTATCCTTTATTAGATGTCTTGAAGAAGTTTTAAGATGAGAAGAGAAGACAAAAACTCTAAGGGGAAAATAATCAACCCTAATGTTATCATGCAATGTGCACCTATGATTGAGATTATGAGGGAAGAACTATGCTAATGTTATCATGCTTGTATTGAACACTTAATGTCTCTCCTACTCCCACCTTAAGCAAATGGGAATAGGAATCCTAAGGGATCATGGCAAAGAAACCAAGTAAACACAAGATAAAATCAATCACAAAATGAAATGCAAGAAAGGGATGAAGATGACTTAAACAAGTCAAGAGAACATGCAAATATGATATGCAATATGCAAGAGATGCAAAGCAAACAAATATGAGACCAAAGTGACTTAAACAAGTCAAAGAGAAAGTGAGATGAAATGGGAGAAGTTACAACTCCTACAACCATTCATGCATCAATCACTAATCTCAAACGGTAAACACCAAAGCTCAAAGAAGAAGTCGTGATCAAGATGAAGATGGGAGAATAGGCTTGGGCAGAAAGCAACATGAGAAATGTCTCAACCAAATGCATCAAATTGATCATGCAAAAAGAAACCACAAACATGTTCTCAAAGTGGTTTCTTATTCAAAGCAAACTCAAAGTGTGATCAATCAAACCAAATTACTTTGAATGAGTACCACAACCCAAGTGACAGAAGTTAGAACATGAGAAGAGAGCTCACAAACAAGAGGAGAAACAAAGCACAAACAAGTTACAAGCTAGGGCAAAGGAAATAACCAAAGTTCAAACCACATTCAACACCTAAACACAAGTGGAAAGCCTAAGTTTAATGTAACTTGCAACACAAACTACACAAGTGTATGACCTATAAAATTAAAACCAGTATACTAAACATGTCAAGAATGTGAATCAAGAAGCATAGGATGCATATGGGATCCATCAAGGTCATCTCCCAAAGAAACTAGGTCAACTAGGTTATATGAACTTCAACTAGGGTGACTTGACTTGCAAGGTTCACCGAAAATAGGAGAATTGTTCAATAAATCTCAAATAAAATGCACAAAGCACCTAAACAAGTTGGCAACCAGAGGCCAAAACAATCAAACCAAATTCCAATCAAGGCATCACCAAATGATTTGATCAACTAGGGTGTTCCACCTTATGCAATTATTATCGAGGGTCAAACAAAAACAACTCAAAGTCAAACAAAAATTGATCAAATCTTGACCAAAATCAGCCTTAAAGGTATCTCAATCCATCCTCAAGATGGAGAGGAAACCTCATTCATTGGTGATTGCAAATGGTACATCAAACAAGAATGATCAAGTGAAAACAATTTCAAAAACAACTCCAATTGCAAAATTCAAAATTAATGCAAAATAAAATAAATTGGAATTAAAAATTATAGAAAATTAATTAAAGTTTTGAAATGTTGAAAAATAATTTTTATGGAATTTTTAGCAATTTGGAGCTATTTTTAAAATTGCAAAACCAAAACAGAAAAAGAAATAAAATAAAATAACATGGAAATGGAAGGGGGTGAAAAAGTAAAAACATAAACAAAGGAATCACGTTGAAATGAAAACTGGGCTGAAAAGAGGGGGCGCCAATATCACTTCTGGCCCAATCCAAATCCAAACTCGGCCAGATTAATGAAACGCATCGTTTCATTAATCTGCGTGGAGTCAAACATGTGTCATACCCCAAATTTGTCCTACCTTTTTCAAAATTTTCATTCGTCCGACTTAATTTGTGATTTACCTCGCTTATACAGCGTAGCGTATTTTTCAGCAAAAATAAATATTTTCACCTTTTTGTCCAATAAGAGTGCGCCATGTGACCTTTTTTTTAAAGATTTATTTTATTTTATTCTTATTTTTGTTTTATAATTTTGTTTTAAGAAAGTGTTAATATTTTGTTAATAACATAATTGTTTATAATAATATAATGATGTTGATATTTTAATATAATCTTTATTGTTTTTTATTTTATTTAATAGAATTATAATTAAGTTAGAGTTTTAAATAATTAATTAGTTAAAATTAGAATTAGTTAATTAATTAGAGTTTAAATTTATTAATTAGAGTTAGAATTAAGTTAAAGTTAATAGTTAGATTATTCATTATTAATAATTAATTGTTAAGAAAAGAAAAATTAAAAAATTTGGAGTTGAGACAGAAACATGGTTTGATTTGGGATTAGGGTTAGATCTAGTATAAAAGGGGGAGAACATTGTTCATCTCCCCCAATTGAAAACCCTAGCCGTAAAATCCTAACCCCTCTTCTCCTTCTCCTTCGCTACCATCCCTCCTTTCTGCATCATCATCATCAACAGCCACCGCAACCTCTTCATTTTCTCCCTCCGAAACCTTCGCCTCTTCTCCTTCCTGGCCACCGCAAACCATCACCTTTAAAACCTCTTCTTCTTTCGCCAACACCAACTTTCCCCAAATCGCACCACCGCGTAAATCTCCCTTATTTTCCACATATAGCTTACAAATCATCCAATAACTACAATTAAATTGAGACTAAGCCACCACCTTTACTGATTAAACGTTGCTGAGTCGTAACGATTCCGAAAACAACTTCGCGACAACTCTCAATTTAATCTTCAAGATGTGAGTAGCAATGACAACACCGACTGGTGTTCACACGAGTTTCGCTTCAGCAACAACTTACAACATCACTATTTTCAAACGAGTCGTATTGCTAACAAGTCTTAGCTTTTAAGTAACGCTTAGGATACCATGAAAACACCGACACCGATTCAAAGAGCTTCGACGACAATACAACAAATTCTAATCAGCTGAAACCATGTTATCACTCACACGAAAATGGGAATTCTTTCTGTCTGTTGTTAATTACTTGTGCAGGTATCGAGTCTGATGCAGAGTGAGCGAACATCCTCGCGACAAACGTTGAAGTTCTGCTTCTTGTTATATTCTGGTTGATGTCAGCTGGCGCACATCCCCTGTTCTGGCAAAGTTCATCGGTATCGGTTTTGGTTGCGGTTGAGTTTATGCAGATTTGGTTTCAGAAATAACAACTTCAACTTCGATTTCGTCTCCGATAGGCCATTCATAGCAACAACCCGCAGATCCTCATGAGATTTGTGATTCAAATCACTTTCTTCGATTTCTATTCGATAACAATACTGCCAGCTTCGTTACGCCCTCACTCGGTTGTGCAACGCCATTATGATTCAACTCCTTAATCACAATAGAAACTGGGTTGGTTTGTCTTTCTTTTTTTTTCTGGTTTGTTTTGATTTTATTCGGATGCTGTCCATTCTAATTTCTATTAACTTTATTTTCGATTCGGTTGCGACTTTTACTCGTTTCACTTCGAATATCTCACATTAGATTTGCTGTGTTTGAAATCAGATACTGTCCGCAACATCAACGTGTTGTGTTCTCGATTGTAATAGTGTTTTGATTGCGAAATGTGTTTTAAGCTGAGCCATTTGCGTTTGGATTTATGTTGGTTGTTAAGAATTTTGCTTTCTGAGTTTTGTTGCAAAATATTGGCGTATGTTCGAATCGGCATGAACTTGTATATCTTATGTGTGTGCTGAAAATGGTTGGATGTTGTTGTTCCTAAACGTGCGTCTCGATGGGCATAAGTCATATTGATTTTTATTTAACTTGGCAATTTGTGTATTTGAAATACACAAACGAGATCGAATGGTAATATGCAAGGATTTTCGTGAGGTCTATTTATTTTGCCTAATATGCTTAGTATTGTTCAAAGCCTTATTTGACTTTTACTTTGGATTTCATTAACGTGTAAATACATAGCCTGCTATATCTTAGCGTTGTTATGCAACCGGCACACCGTTAAACCACTGAAGTTTGAGTTTTAATAAAACATTGGCTTATTGTTATTATGAATGGAAATACTGAGTGTTATCTATTTTCTCATGTTTTTTCTTCCATTCTCACATCACGGTTTATACTGGTTATTGGGAGATTATAATGATGAATGACAGTTGCTTGTTCACAGTAGGAGGTGGGTTGCTACTTGTTGAGATTGTTTTTTGTTTTTATTTTCTTTTCTTACATACTTATCAAATTGTGAAATAATTATGTAAACGATTTATTAAATTGTGTCAATAATTTTAAAATATTGTAATTAAACTTTGAGATTAACAACTTAGTAAATAACTTTTATTCTCCTTTATTTTATTTCTTTGAGTTAATTTGGTTTTCCAATACATGATTTTGACAATTCTGCGACCATTATGCCACTAAAAGTTTTACGCTTTGGATGATTTTCGCCGCGCTACAACATGCACTCATTCGGGTATGTTCGATTTATCTGTTTCATTATAATTTATCCCCATTTGAACAAATTGTACCCCAATTCCCACAAAATGTAATATTTTATCGCATTTATCTTATTTATGCTTTAATACTTTCAAACCATTTTTAAAAATAAATTCTCGATTTATCGAGTCATTTTAACCCTTGTAAGTCGAGTGCTTTCAAAGCCTCGCCATCAACTTTTGATCACAATACACAACATTTTAGAGCTTAATCCTGGGCTTCCTTACAGTGACACCTATTTGATCAATTATTTCTAGTTGGTCACTTAGAAGACTAGCCCACTTTGCTAGTGCACACGTTAAAACTCAATTTCAAACCTTGATTCATATCAAGCAATTTTCTTTAAATCAAACTAAAATACTTAATAATTACCTAAACACAATTTCAATAAAAGATGAAAAAGAGAGAGTTCCAAGTCTTTGGTTCTCTCTCCCAATTGTTTGGGTCCGAGAAATCTTTCTTAAGCTCGAACAATTGTCTTCTAAAAACGATAAACTTATTCAAACCTATTTTCTTAAACGCATAGATGAAAAAGAGGGAGCTCCAAGTCTTTGGTTCACCCTCACAATTACTTGGGTCCGAGAAGTCTTTCTTAAGCTTCGAGTAATCGTCATCCGATTAATACACTCTAATCATACTAAACATATTTCATAATATTAAATGAGAAAAGGAGAGAGCTCCAAGTCTTTGGTTCACTCTTCCGATTATTTGAAGTCCGAGAAGTCTTTCTTAAGCTTCGAGAAATCCTCATCTGTTAAAATACTTTAACATATCCTACCTTTCAAATGCCATTCAAACAACTCCTTTTGCGATGAAAAAGAGAGTGTTCCAAGTCTTTGGTTCGCTTTCCCGATTACTTGGGTCCGAGAAGTCTTTCTTAAGCTTCAAGTAATCGTCATCCGTTCAACTTATTCAAACCATACTCAATTCTATCCTTTCGCATTTGAGGTTGAAAAAGAGAGAGATCCAAGTCTTTGGTTCACTCTCCCGATTGCTTGGGTCCGAGAAGTCTTTCTTAAGCTTCAAGTAATCATCACCTCTAGTTAAACATCGAAATACCTCTAAACACTAATTCGTCGCCCCAGTGCGAATAAAACCTTATAACTTATTCCAATCTATCCTCTTTTCCAATACCAAAATACTTAACACATTTAAATCTCTTTCCTTGCCCCCGTGCGACATACAATTCAAACAATCCTTTTACCGAGAACATTGTTTAGTCCCTTCTTCCGCGCATAACTAACTCATGCTTCAGCCTCCCCTAGCGAGCAAACAAGCCAATGTTTTGCAGTTAGAATGTGACCTAAACTCTCGTTCATTCCAAACACAAACCTTTTAGCAAACCGTAAGCCGAACAACGGCTGCTCTGATCTCTCGTATCTGTTGAGAGTACGTAGGCATAGGATTGCGATAATCCTAGCGAGCACATTCCCCACAATCCCATCTTTTCCCGTAGTCCCACGAACTACGAATGCTCTGATTTTCCACTTCTTACAAGTGAAGATACGTAGGCACAAGGGCCCCAATCCTTGGCGAACACCCTATCTTAAGACCACCATTTCCCCTTTAGCAAGCAATTCCTTAGAAGATAAATAAACATAGTTAACTTTCTCTCGCGAATCGAATCAAGAGGTTCCCGTTGAGTACAACGAACGTAGAGGGTGTTAATACCTTCCCTCTATGTAATCGACTCCCGAACCTAGAATATTGGTTGCGATGACCATGTTCTTATCTCCTTTAAGGTTTTATCGATATTTTCCTATTCCATCCTTGGAATGAATAAAGTTCGGTGGCGACTCTATTTCGAACGGTATTTTCCGCGTCCATCGCGAGGATCGTATTTTTCGAGGTACGACAGATGGCGACTCTGTTGGGGAAAAGCTTGCATAGCCCTATGCTAGAGAGAGTCAAACCTAACTTGACTCGATTCGCGAGAGTTAGATTCGTTTGCGTATTTATCTTCTCTTATTATTTAATTGCTTGTTTTCTTTTATATATCCTATTATTATTCCTTGTGATACTATTGGGGTTCTAATTGTTGGAACTTTGTGAGATTGCTCTACACCCGAGTCCGAGAAAAACATAGGATTAGAATGGTGGTTGTGTAGTGGAATCCCTCGAGGAGTCTTTCTCGTTGGGAGGAAGCGAAAGCCCCGCTTAGAGTTGATTCCCTTAAGGATGTTATTGTTATGGTGAGTCCTTGCCATGGCAGTAGTGTTTTAAGGTTAAATCCATAACTCTAAGGACCTTTTACCCCTTTTCCATGGTGGTTGGTAGTGTTAACTCATGAGGGTCACTCCTTTTTGGGTTGATGCGAATGCCCCAATCAGATGAGATCCCTTGAACATATCGTTATTCTGACAATGATATTTTCAACCTCGATCTATGACTCTGAGGTCCCTTTAAGAAACCTTGGACTCGATGGTTGTGAAATAGAGACTCGCGAGGAGTCTTTCTCATGGGACGACATGAAAACCTCACCTAGAGGACATCCTTCGAGGGTATTATTATCAGACGAGTCTTTGTCATGGTAATAATATCTTTGAAAAGATCCATGACTCTAGGCACCTACCCGTTTAGAGCCTACCTATGGGGTTCCTTTAATCGGAGATATCTGTTATTTACCCGTTGTTCTATCTGACCTCATAGCGTGATTGAACCTGCGATCCTGTTTGCGCCTGCATTACATTTGCATACCATTGCATTCGCATTTCATTTGCATTGCATATCATCTTCCAAAACCAGAAAGCTTATCCAGCCTTGTCCATAACCCTCAGGTGATTTCTCGACACTCATACTGAACTGGTGGTAGCCGCAAAGAAGTTGAAGCGAGTTTAAGCGAAGTCAAGAGGAGCACAAACAACTCGAAGAGCTATTCAGACTAATCAAGTGAAAAACTCGGGTAGCTATGTCAGAGGATAATTTTCAACATGTTAGGATGGATAACCTTAACTCCTCATCAGGTTTCACTATGTCGACCAATCCCTTGTATGATCATCTGGCTAGTTGTAATATTGTGCCAATAAATATTCCTGCCCAGTCTCAGGTGATGCCATTGACTAAGTCTATGGAGGAGAGGTTTTGTGCCATTGAAGAAAAAGTTCAAGCTTTGAAAGCACGCGATAATTCTGGACTCAATGCTATTGATATGTGCCTCGTGCCAGACCTAGTAATTCCTTCGAGATTCAAAGTACCTAACTTCCAGAAGTACACTGGTCTCAGTTGCCCGAAGCGTCATTTGGTAATGTTTTGCCGAAAGATGACTTCTCATGTCCTTGATGACAAGTTGATGATTCATTGTTTTCAAGACAGTTTGAATGGAGCATCTTTGAATTGGTACATGGATTTAGAGAGGAGTCGTATTCAATCATAGAAAGATTTAGCCAATGCTTTCCTAAAGCAATATGAGTATAATTTGGACATGGCTCCCAGTCGCACGCAGTTGCAAAGCCTATCTCAGAAGAGCAATGAATCCATTAAGGAATATGGACAACGGTGGAAAGAGTTAGCAGCCAGGGTGCAACCACCACTCTCGGACAAAGAATTGATCGACATGTTTTTGGACAGCCTGCATGAATCTTATCATAAAAGAATGGCTGGAAGTGCATTCTTGAGCTTCCCCGACCTTATAATAGTAGGAGAACACATCAAGAATTACCTTAAAACTAAACAAATCCAGGATCCATCGAGCAACCAGACGGGCGAAACTGAATCCTTTAGCAATCCTCAAGAGGAAGAGGATAATGAAATTGATGTGGTCATAGCAAATGTCGAGTATTCTCAAGGTGCACCAGAAAAACTTTATGGTTCATCATCTTCTCGAAAATTATCTGCGCCATATCATCCTTATAGGCAACCAATCAAGCCTATGGCACCATACCAGAAACCCTGGGTTGCTCCTCATGCAAATTAACAAACCCGTGGCCGAGGTTATCGGAACCAGCGTCAGAATCGACATAGGCCTCGAAATAACTTGGAAAGAAGGACTGCTCCTCTTCATCTAGTCCCTGTGTTGTATAGTCAACTTTTACCGCATCTGGTCCGAAACTCGCTGGTAGAACCCAAAGCTATCAAACCTTTGCCAAAACCATACCCGCCTGGGTATGATCCCGATGCTCATTGAGGATATCATGCTGGATCAATGTGACATTCAACTGAGGATTGCAAAGCTTTTCAAGCCAAGGTGCAACAGTTGATTGACAAGAAATTAATATCCTTTCCAGAAGGAAATTTGGTTATGACGTCAGCTTCTCACCGAAATGAGTTCCAACACTTCAAGAGGCATTTGTTAAATCTCGTGGTTCGGACAAGAAGCCATTCTCAACGCTGGCAACTTTAGGACATTGTTTACCATTTGCATTTGTAATTTCTTTTCTGTTAATTGCTACTTGCTTTTAGACATTGTTGTTCATTAATGGTATTGTTAATGTGATAATTATGCATGTTTTGAACAAGTCCATTCGTATTCACTCACATTTTCTCATTTATCGCAAAAATCTCAAAAAAAGTAAAGTAAAAATTTCACTTCACTTCCTTTATCACACTGCTATTTAGCAAAGATTTGATGGAGGATGACGAAAACGAAATACCCATAATTGCTGATAAGTATGCTTTTGGATAAAATCTCGCCGATGATGTACAGGCATTATTTCAACCCTCATATACTGGAGAAATAAGGAGTTAGTCCCTAGTTAACCACTTCGAGCCTAGAAGTAGGAGTTTCCTTCTGATTTCTAAACCCTTACACTTAACCTGGGGCATGGGTAGTGTTCAGTTAACTTGAGTACACACTCAAATCACGAGACAAAACCCGTCGACATGATGGTGGTCCATTAATGACCATTGACTTGACAGTCACAAGCCTTTCAAAAAATACAATAAAAAGCCTGCTAAGTCAAACACCTCAAAAGGGGACTTAGGAAAAATCAAGGCAATCCCGATGGATTTGACAAGCAAAATCAATCCATGCAAAATTTAGGGATCAAAACAAAAGCAAAAGAGGATCCTGAAACCCTCAACAAAAAACAAATAGTATTCAGTGGCCACCCAAATCAAAAGGGGCGCTGACATTCATCAAAATAACCAAATAAGGTGACTGCCATTCAAGTAAACCTTGAATCGTCAAGCTTACATTGTCAAAGTCTAAGTGCGTGTATAAAATTAACTAAATGTAGTACTGGAGTTCATCACGAAGAAGGGGTGGGTTAAAATTAAATTTTGAGCCTTATATCCTTTGTTTCTATAACCGTGAACCAGACCACGTTACAACCCTCAAAAGACCTAATTGAGGCGTGGTCTATTCTGAAAGCATACTACAACAAGGTTGCGTAAACTGACTCCTACATATTTGCTAATCTTCTATATTGGTGTCATATCCTTGCTATATCTTTCACACCAGATTAAATTAGCACAACGTTGGTCTAATAGTCCACTCGTCACACACTATTACATCATCCTAATAAATGATCTTTTCAAAACTTGCATGAATGTCGCATTAAAATTACCATTTGAAAATGAACAATTTTGACTACAAGTCAGTGTTTGACATGAAGGAGATTCCAACAAGGAGCAGCCAAAGAAGCTGGGTCATTAAAAAAGGGAGACTTGAACCAAGCTCACTTCATAACCTTATGAAACAGGGGCATTGATATCCAACAATGTTGGAATCAGACCAGCCTAAAGCAAGTCCCTAAGCGTCAGATGACACTGAAAAAGTCATTCAAGAAGCGGTGTAATCATCTTGAGACTCCACCAATTAGGGGCAGGCTACCCAGAGTTTCTTTTGATTAAGGGAGAGTCCCTCCAACGCTCAATCAACACAAGTTACGTCGCTTCAACGCTCATGCTGTGGCAGAATACCTCAGGAATAATTTGAAGCCAAGGGTCAGTTAATCAAGGTTAAAACCCTTCCTGACTAAAATTTGCAACAACCCATCTCGAGTTCATCTCATGGTACAACTGTTTCTAACTTCCTTTCACGATGTGGAATGTTGGGGCAAGCCATCTCGAGTTCATCTCATGGTACAACTTTTTCCAACTTCCTTTCACGACTTGGAACGCTGGGGCAAGCCATCTCGAGTTCATCTCATGGTACCACTGCTTCCAATTTTTGCTCAAGGAAAATTTATTCATAGACCTAGACTGGGGCAAGTTGAACTATACTGGGGCAGTTGTTCAAACAAGTTTATTCTAATCGGCAAGAGTTGAGTGTCGGGGAATCAGGCCATCACCCCACCAAATAACCATAACCTCCTGAAAGGGCATCGCTGTCATTAGGTTTCATCCCCACGGCCCGGACCTGTTACCTGTCAAAACCGTGTAACCATTTATTTCCAAAGTCCAGTCCCCGTCTGGAAAACTCTTTAAAGTCCAGTTCCCGTCTGGCAAATCATTTTAGAGTCCAGTTCCCATCTGGAAAATCATTTTAAAGTCCATTTCCCGTCTGGCAAATCATTTTAAAGTCCAGTTCTCGTCTGGCAACCTTTTTAAAGCCCAGTTCCCGCCTGGAAAATCATTTTAAAACCCAGTTCCCGCCTGGCAAATCATTTTAAAGTCCAGTTCCCGTCTGGCAAATCATTTTAAAGTCCAGTTCCTGTCTGGCGAATCATTTTAAAGTCCAGTTCCCGTCTGGCAAACCATTTTAAAGTCCAGTTCCCGTCTGGCAAATCATTCTAAAGTCCACTCTCTTATTAGCAACTACAGAAATCCACTCCAGTTGGCATCTTCAATTTATCCTAAAAAATCCAATTTTCATTGGCAACCATTAAAAGTCCACCCTCGATGGCATCCTTAATAACTAAAGTCCAAATTCATTTTTGGCAACTACCAAATCCAGTCTCTGGTGGCATTCCCACCATAAGTTTATCCCCGGCATACCTGATCATTTGCATTGTCATAAGCATGGCATACAGCACCATATCATAATCATATCAAGCATTAGCACATCACTTGCATACGCATCTTGCACTCCCTAGCAGTTGCATCTTAGTTGCATTGTCTATGCATCATAATGCATAGAATTGTTGTCCCCAGCAACATAGCATAACAACATAGCAGGATTAAGGATTAGTTCACAAGCATCTTGGCCAGTCCTCCAATGAAGTCGGCAGTATTTCTCTGAAGAGAGTTGATACCCCGCAAGTTCAAGGAATTCTGCTCCCCAGCAAGTCACTCTTCAACCATGCAGTTGATGATGATAACCCCAGCAGTTGTTGCTCTCATGGCTCCCCAAGTAAAGGTTTCTTGAAAGCTTTTCCCCTGCAGAGTTTGGACAATGTTGTTCCTCTAATAGGATTTTTGGCACAACTATCCCCTCAGCGAACACGTGTTTAGAGATACTGCTTTGGTATCATTGAAGAATCTTATTGGATAAGAGGCTGCTTCGACCACCCGAAGAATCTCACGTGTTCAGAGATACTGCTTTGGTATCATCGAAGAATCTTATTGGATAAGAGGCTGCTTCGACCACCCGAAGAATCTCAAGTTTTCAGAGATACTGCTTTGGTATCATCGAAGAATCTTATTGGATAAGATGCTGCTTCGACCACTTGAAGAATCTCAAGTTTTCAGAGATACAGATTTGCTATCATCGAAGAATCTTATTGGATAATATGCTGCTTCGACCACCCGAAGAAATCTCATGTGTTCAGAGATACTGCTTTGGTATCATCGAAGAATCTTATTGATAAGATGCTGCTTCGACCACCCGAAGAATCTCAAGTTTTCAGAGATACAACTTTGATATCATCGAAGAATCTTATTGGATAATATGCTGCTTCGACCACCCGAAGAAATCTTGTTTGTGTTCAGAGATGCCACTTTGGTATCGCGAAGGACCTTAACGAATGAGGGACTACTTCGACCACCCAAAGAGGCTCGTTATACCACTTTGGTATCGCGAAGGACCTTAATGAATGAGGGACTGCTTCGACCACCCAAAGAGGCTCGTTTATACCACTTTGGTATCGCGAAGGACCTTAACGAATGAGGGACTGCTTCGACCACCCAAAGAGGCTCGTTTATACCACTTTGGTATCGCGAAGGACCTTAACGAATGAGAGACTGCTTCAACCACCCAGAGGATATCAGGTTATCTCGTTCATCTATTTTGCATCCTGTCATCCCGTTCTGGTATACCTAATCTCTGCACTTTACTTACTTGTCGGACAAATTTTAGGGTCTTCTTGTATCTAATTGACTTCCACCTTAAAATGAACGCCTTGCAGTTGTTCATCTCTTAGGTTTAAGGCAATTAGATATGGGCATCTGTCATACCCCAAATTTGTCCTACCTTTTTCAAAATTTTCATTCGCCCGACTTAATTTGTCATTTACCTTGCTTATACAGCGTAGCGTATTTTTCAGCAAAAATAAATATTTTCACCTTTTTGTCCAATAAGAGTGCGCCATGTGACCTTTTTTTTAAAGATTTATTTTATTTTATTCTTATTTTTGTTTTATAATTTTATTTTAAGAAAGTGTTAATATTTTGTTAATAACATAATTGTTTATAATAATATAATGATGTTGATATTTTAATATAATCTTTATTGTTTTTTATTTTATTTAATAGAATTAGAATTAAGTTAGAGTTTTAAATAATTAATTAGTTAAAATTAGAATTAGTTAATTAATTAGAGTTTAAATTTATTAATTAGAGTTAGAATTAAGTTAAAGTTAATAGTTAGATTATTCATTATTAATTATTAATTGTTAAGAAAAGAAAATTTTAAAAATTTGGAATTGAGACAGAAACACGGTTTGATTTGGGATTAGGGTTAGATCTAGTATAAAAGGGGGAGAACACTATTCCTCTCCCCCAATTGAAAACCCTAGCCGTAAAATCCTAACCCCTCTTCTCCTTCTCCTTCGCTACCATCCCTCCTTTATGCATCATCATCGTCAATAGCCACCGCAACCTCTTCATTTTCTCCCTCCGAAACCTTCGCCTCTTCTCCTTCCTGGCCACCGCAAACCATCACCTTTAAAACTTCTTCTTCTTTCGCCAACACCAACTTTCCCCAAATCGCACCACCGCGTAAATCTCCCTTATTTTCCACATATAGCTTACAAATCATCCAATAACTACAATTAAATTAAGACTAAGCCACCACCTTCACTGATTAAACGTTGTTGAGTCGTAACGATTTCGAAAACAACTTCGCGACAACTCTCAATTTAATCTTCAAGATGTGAGTAGCAATGACAACACCGACTGGTGTTCACACGAGTTTCGCTTCAGCAACAACTTACAACATCACTGTTTTCAAACGAGTCGGATTGCTTACAAGTCTTAGCTTTTGAGTAACGCTTAAGATACCATGAAAACACTGACACCGGTTCAAAGAGCTTCGACGACAACACAACAAATTCTAATCAGCTGAAACCATGTTATCACTCACACGAAAATGGGAATTCTTTCTGTCTATTGTTAATTACTTGTGCAGGTATCGAGTCTGATGCAGAGTGAGCGAACATCCTTGCGACAAACGTTGAAGTTCTGCTTCTTGTTGGATTCTGGTTGATGTCAGCTGGCGCACATCCCCTGTTCTGGCAAAGTTCATCAAGTATCGGTTTTGGTTGCGGTTGAGTTTATGCAGATTTGGTTTCAGAAATAACAACTTCAACTTTGATTTCGTCTCCGATAGGCCATTCATAGCAACAACTCGCAGATCCTTATGAGATTTGTGATTCAAATCACTTTCTTCGATTTCTATTCGATAACAATACTGCCAGCTTCGTTACACCGTTACTCGGTTGTGCAACGCCATTACGATTCAACTCCTCAATCACATTAGAAACTGGGTTGGTTTGTCTTTCTTTTTTTTCTGGTTTGTTTTGATTTTATTCGGATGATGTCCATTCTAATTTCTGTTAACTTTATTTTCGATTCAGTTGCGACTTCTACTCGTTTCACTTCGAATATCTCACATTAGATTTGTTGTGTTTGAAATCAGATATTGTCTGCAGCATCAACGTGTTATGTTCTCGATTGTAATAGTGTTTTGATTGCGAAATGTGTTTTAAGCTGAGCCATTTGCGTTTGGATTTATGTTGGTTGTTACGAATTTTGCTTTCTGAGTTTTGTTGCAAAATATTGGCGTATGTTCGAATCGGCATGAACTTGTATATCTGATGTGTGTGCTGAAAATGGTTGGATGTTGTTGTTCCTAAACGTGCGTCTCGATGTGCATAAGTCATATTGATTTTTTTTTTAACTTGGCAATTTGTGTATTTGAAATACACAAACGAGATCGAATGGTAATATGCAAGGATTTTCGTGAGGTCTATTTATTTTGCCTAATATGCTTAGTATTGTTCAAAGCCTTATTTGACTTTTACTTTGGATTTCATTAACGTGTAAATACATAGCCTGCTATATCTTAGCGTTGTTACGCAACCGGCACACCGTTAAACCACTGAAGTTTGAGTTTTAATAAAACATTGGCTTATTGTTATTATGAATGGAAATACTGAGTGTTATCTATTTTCTCATGTTTTTTCTTCCATTCTCACATCACGGTTTATACTGGTTATTGGGAGATTATAATGATGAATGACAGTTGCTTGTTCACAGTAGGAGGTGGGTTGCTACTTGTTGAGATTGTTTTTTGTTTTTATTTTATTTTCTTACATACTTATCAAATTATGAAATAATTATGTAAACGATTTATTAAATTGTGTCAATAATTTTAAAATATTGTAATTAAACTTTGAGATTAACAACTTAGTAAATAACTTTTATTCTCCTTTATTTTATTTCTTTGAGTTAATTTGGTTTTCCAATACATGATTTCGACAATTCTGCGACCATTATGCCACTAAAAGTTTTTACGCTTTGGATGATTTTCGCCGCGCTACAACATGCACTCATTCAGGTATGTTCGATTTATCTGTTTCATTATAATTTATCCCCATTTGAACAAATTGTACCCCAATTCCCACAAAATGTAATATTTTATCGCATTTATCTTATTTATGCTTTAATACTTTCAAACCATTTTTAAAAATAAATTCTCGATTTATCGAGTCATTTTAACCCTTGTAAGTCGTGCTTTCAAAGCCTCGCCATCAAATTTTGATCATAATACACAACATTTTAGAGCTTAATCCTGGGCTTCCTTACAGTGACACCTATTTGATCAATTATTTCTAGTTGGTCACTTAGAAGACTAGCCCACTTTGCTAGTGCACACGTTAAAACTCAATTTCAAACCTTGATTCATATCAAGCAATTTTCTTAAAATCGAACTAAAATACTTAATAATTACATAAACACAATTTCAATAAAAGATGAAAAAGAGAGAGTTCCAAGTCTTTGGTTCTCTCTCCCAATTGTTTGGGTCCGAGAAATATTTCTTAAGCTCGAACAATTGTCTTCTAAAAACGATAAACTTATTCAAACCTATTTTCTTAAACGCATAGATGAAAAAGAGGGAGCTCCAAGTCTTTGGTTCACCCTCCCGATTACTTGGGTCCGATAAGTCTTTCTTAAGCTTCGAGTAATCGTCATTTGATTAATACACTCTAATCATACTAAACATATTTCATAATATTAGATGAGAAAAGGAGAGAGCTCCAAGTCTTTGGTTCACTCTTCCGATTATTTGAGGTCCGAGAAGTCTTTCTTAAGCTTCGAGTAATCCTCATCTGTTAAAATACTTTAACATATCCTACCTTTCAAACGCCATTCAAACAACTCCTTTTGCAATGAAAAAGAGTGTTTTCCAAGTCTTTGGTTCGCTTTCCCGATTACTTGGGTCCGAGAAGTCTTTCATAAGCTTTAAGTAATCGTCATTCGTTTAACTTATTCAAACCATACTCAATTCTATCCTTTCGCATTTAAGGTTGAAAAAGAGAGAGCTCCAAGTCTTTGGTTCACTCTCCCGATTGCTTGGGTCCGAGAAGTCTTTCTTAAGCTTCAAGTAATCGTCACGTCTAGTTAAACATCCAAATACCTCTAAACACTAATTCCTCGCCCCCGTGCGACTAAAACCTTATAACCTATTCCAATCTATCCTCTTTTCCAATACCAAAATACTTAACACATTTAAATCTCTTTCCTCGCCCCCGTGCGACATACAATTCAAACAATCCTTTTACCGAGAACATTGTTTAGTCCCTTCTTCCTCACATAACTAACTCGTGCTTCATCCTCCCCTAGCGAGCAGACAAGCCAATGTTTAGCAGTTAGAATGCGACCTAAACTCTCGTTTATTCAAAACACAAACCTTTTAGCAAACCGTAAGCCGAACTACGGCTGCTCTGATCTCTCATATCTGTTGAAAGTACGTAGGCATAGGATTGCGATAATCCTAGCGAGCATATTCCCCATAATCCCCTCTTTTCCCGTAGTCCCACGTACTACGAATGCTCTGATTTTCCACTTCTTACAAGTGAAGATACATAGGAACAAGGGCCCTAATCCTTGGCGAGCACCCTATCTTAAGACCACCATTTCCCCTTTAGCAAGCAATTCCTTAGAAGATAAACAAACATAGTTAACTTTCTCTCGCGAATCGAATCAAGAGATTCCCGTTGAGTACAACGGACGTAAAGGGTGCTAATACCTTCCCTCTATGTAATCAACTCCCGAACCTAGAATATTGGTTGTGATGACCATGTTCTTATCTCCTTTAATGTTTTATCGATATTTTCCT
Organism: Lathyrus sativus; assembly: GCA_963859935.3. Classification (NCBI taxonomy): domain Eukaryota; kingdom Viridiplantae; phylum Streptophyta; class Magnoliopsida; order Fabales; family Fabaceae; genus Lathyrus; species Lathyrus sativus. The sequence goes on from OZ012740.1 coordinate 194,041,843, forward strand.
ATTCCATCCTTGGAATGAATAAAGTTCGGTGGCGACTCTGTTTCGAACGGTATTTTCCGCGTCCATCGCGAGGATCGTATTTTTCGAGGTACGACAACATGCCAAATGGACAAGTCAAACGAATTGAAAGCGAACACACGTGTAGTCAAAGTTTCAAACCAATGCCACCTCAGATCTGACTGAGTAATAACTAGATGCCAGAGCCCTAGCTCCGGTCGTCTTCTCCGGTGAGATGGCTAGAGACACAGTTATCCAAACTCTACCAAAATGCACAAAACTGGTACCAAATGAAAGCTGAAGTTACAAGGATCATGAATCCACTCTTAGATTCTCAAGATCACACATAAAATAAGAGAATCAAAGCTAAGAAAAATGAGATGCACATACTGAATTTCAACCAAACATGAACAACAAGCAATCAAACATGGCCTACTCAACGTAGGGCTTTAGATGCAACCAGTATGAACCTAATTCATGGCCTAGAATGAGAGAAAATGGAATGGAAACTTACTGAACGGAGACACTCCGTTGGTGCTTCAAATGCGTGCAAGCTTGCTTCTCTAGCTCTAGATCCACTCCAAATACTTCAAGGAAGATGAATTGAGCTTCAATTTGACTTGATTTGTGAAGAACAATGAAATTCGATTTTCAAATTTTCTTGAGAAATTCAAATCTGAAAATGCTCTCTCTGACTCCAAATGCCACTTCTGAGCTCTTAGGGAGAATTTTTAGTTTATATATGATGGATCTCAGATGGTTTGGAAGGCCCATGAGGCTTCAATTTGATTAATTGGAAAAATGCCCAAAAATGGTAAAATTCTCATGCACACGTGATTTTGCTCTCCTTCACTCATGAAAACCCGTCCAATCTGCAGCATGTAAGCTCAATTTGACAATAGAATTGATTTGGGCCTCTTATTTGATCCAATTTGCAAGTTTGAACATGAAACTTATTTGTGAAGAAAATTGAAATTGCACGTGGTTTTTCCTTCTTGTACCAAAACCAAATTGTGAAAACTTCTTATGAGTGTATCTTGGAAAGAATTGAATCAAAATAAGACCAAAATATGGCCTATAATGAATCAAATTGAAATCATACTTCAAAGTTCATTTTTCACTTGAAAATCTCACAACATGTCCATGATCATCCATAATTCACATGATCCTTGAGTTTTATGATGTAAATGAGGTCTCTAGGAGCAACTTTCATGTTGGTTTAAAATTCATTTGAGGTACACAAGTGTAGGAAAATGACCTATGTAACAAATGACCTATAATCAAATCTTCCCAAAATACCCTTGCCTTGTCAAAGCCATAACTTGAGTTCTAAAAATGATATCAAGGACTTCTAGAATGTTTTGGAAAGCTAAGATCATGAGGAACAACTTTCATGTTCACCTAAAGTTAAGGAGAAGCTTGATTCTAGGTTAAAAGTGCCTTGGAAGTGAGTTGACTTTTAGTTGACCATAAATAAGTTCCTCTAAGACCTCTAATTTGTTGGCATCATAACCTGAGTTTCACAAACTCAATGGATGAGTTATATTACACAAAAGAAAGCTAATAACATGCCCTACAAGTTTTATGTTTACAAGAAAATGAGATTGAGCTTGTATCATGAGGTAACTTGTCCTTGAAGTTAGGCACTAAAGAAGGGGATTTTACACTGAGATCCTCTGAAACCCTAATTTAGTAACTCCTTGAACCCTTGATTCTTCTTAATTTGAGCTTGACATGACATCCTAGATGTATCGGGGTAACTTCTCATGGCATAAATGACTTAAAACCAAGTCTCAAACTCCCTCAAGTCTTCAATTGACCAGATGAAACCCTAGGTGCACAACCTTTGGCTGTGACCTCTTGCAGATGAAATAAATGCCTAGATAAGCTCCACAATGACTTCCAAAGCACTCAATGAGCTTCTTGAACACCTCTTATCCATAATAATGAACTTATAAGCCCCTGATAATCGTTCTTTGACCTCCAAGATAGGAGATAAGCAACACACATTAATCTTCTCTCTCAAAGAGCTCTGACCACTTCCTGATGATTGTAAGCACTTGATGACTTGAATAAGTACTCATTATTGAGTTTGAAACCCTGTGAGACTCTTCTCTTGAATAGCACACATCTCTTGATCCCCTGTTAAGAACAATGTTATGCAAATGCAAATGCTAAAATGAAATAAAACATAAGCCAAGTACAAGAAAAGGGTTGGTTAAATTTTGGGGTACAACAAAAGTCAGAGTCAACGTAGTTCGGAAAACTACGGGTGATGGGAAAAGGTTGCTCTCCAAGACATCGACATATTGTGCTTATGTATCCTCATCTGATATGAGAAACCAGAGCAAACGTAGTTCAGGGAAAGAGGAAACCACAGGTTGGTTAAGTGTTTTTTATGAGCGACGTTAAGTTCCCATTCCAACAGTTAGGGACGATGCCTGTTTGTGGTAGAACAGAAAAGTAACGTAATCTTTTCATAAAATGAGTTTGAAACACAAATCTCGAAGGATAAAAGGTTTGACTTTTGTTTCTGAGTTTTAGTGAAGTGAATTAGTTTGCTTTGTGATTCACGTTGCACTAAAGACTATGACATAGGAGTGAATACGCCGCATATCGCCCAAGGGGTATACACTAAACACTCTAGAAAAGTGAGGAGAAACCCCCCACTCATCATTTCCCATATGCTTAAGGCTCGTGGCGCATAATGTTCATCATCTTTATTAAGTATTTTGAATTGTTTTGAGATGAGAAGCGAGACGCGCGGAAGTTTTAAGGGAAACTCAACCCTAACGTTATCATGCAGAGTGGTCCTAAGGTTAGGATGCGAAAGGAGATTCTATCCTAATTTTAGCATGCAAAAGATGGACCTAAGGTTGAGGTAAAAAGGGACTAGCCTAATGTTGTCATGTATGGATTGCACTCCTAGTGTCTATCTTACTCCAAGCTTAAGTGAAAATTAAGTTGGACTAGGAGGCCTTAAGGGAGCATGCAAGAACAAGACAGAAACAAGGAAAGCAAAGCAAAAACAGCAACTACAACAACGCTTTCTACATAAAACAGCAGTAAAATTCAGCACACAAGCAAGACAATTTATAACAACACATGTTTTCAAGAAGAAACATGTGTAAAAAGCAGCAGGCAGCATGGAGCCATAATTAACAACATGTCAAAGTCCAGAACAGTAGGTGTGAAATCGCGAGCAGCTTGTATACATGAACACTTAAAGCAACAACTCGAGCAAGCAACGATCATTAATAAGCATGCATAACAAGCCAAACCAAACATCAAGAGTGCAAACGTCCAAGACTAAACACAAACAAATTATGCATAAACAAATTCCACAAGATTGTACAATTAAACCTCCAGCGCGATCATCATGCATTCAACACCGGTTAAAGAATTCGAACGATTATGCAATTACAAAATCAGAAACAAACATAAGCATGTGATACAAGGAAAGCATCTCTACCTTGACATACTTTTGGACATTGCATAAAAGTATCTCTTGATCACCAACCATTTTCCATTATTTAAGGAAAGCATGATCTGAGCCAGAACTAACTTGTACCACTTGAGCAACTCATGGAAACTTGTGGAGCAATGTCAACTTAAGGGGCTAGGAAAGTGAAAATCACCTTTTGTACTTGTTTGTCCAACTTTACGATTTTGATCAAGACCCACCAAGTAAAGCCATAATCCTTTGATTCTTTTCTGAGCCATTCTACTATAAATAAAGCACCTCGTCAGATGCAAGGGACACACAAGAAACACTCCAAAATCTCAGGATACCAAGCCATCCCACCTTGAAGCACATTTTTCTTCACTTTGTCAAGAAACACCATCACCGTCCAAAACTCATCACAATCACAAAACACTTGGTTTCTTCACTCAAACACATCACAATACTCCATTTGACCAACTCAAACTCATCAAGTCCCTCCATAACACCCCTAACCAGAAGTCAACCTTCTCTGGTCACCATTGTTAAACAAGAAGCCAAAACCTCCAATCTCTTCATCCAATCATTTTCCTTCCACTTAAACCTTTCCAACACCTTCTAAATACACCCTAGAACCTTTCCAAATCATTGAATACAACTTTTAACTTTTTCTCCTTTGCAACTTGATTCGAGCAGAAGAACTGAGACCATTCTAAGGTAAACTAATAATTCAAGTACCTTTCTAGAGGTTCATTGGAGCTAAAGTAATCATCATCTTGCATGTAGAATAGCTTTGAAGGTGCATTGGACATTCTCCAGTAGGTAAGCTTTTCAACTTTTCAAACTCAATGATTCAAGCATCATTTGCATCCATATGATTTACCATTTTGTTTATTAGGATGTAAGGATCAATAGCCCTAAGCTATTATGGGTTGATTGTGCAAATATGGAATTTAATTTTTGTTATAAGAATTAGGGTTTGTCTAGTTTTGTTTGAAATTCTTGGGATAGAAAAAAATAAATGAGTTTTGAATGCATATTTAAATTCTGAGTGAAATGATGTATTTACTTGCCATGTTTGGTTCTTGAATCAGAAAGCTAGAAATTTGAAAAATGGAGTTCCAAGGTTGAATATTATTGATATAGTTTTCACGCGTGATCTTTTTTTAGATGATTTTTTTATATATATACTTTATTAAGGTAAACATGTAGTAAGGTCAGACGGCCTGGCCCAGTGGCAAGTGTGTTTTGTCATTGTTCCAAAGGGCATGGGTTCGAATCCCAGGATGCCCTCTCTTCTTTTTATCACTCTTCCTCTTTTTCATTCTATCATCCATTTTTCTTTTTATTATTTCTTTAGTTAATTAATTTTCTTGTATATCTTTTATTTAATTCCTTTTATTTTATTTTATTTTTAATATACCAATCAAAATGCCCAAAAATGTTTTATTACACTCATTTCTTTTTATTTTTCATTAAACTTTTAAAATAATATTAATGATTTCTTTTACCTTATTAAAACCTTTAAAAATACAAAAATGCTTTTATTTTCTTTTTTATTGTTATCCTCTTATTTTTAATACCTAAAATTCATCCCTTGATCATTTGTTAAGTCTTGTATTCATGAATATCTTTCTTTCAACTTTGTCATTTGTTTAAGTATTTCAAAATTCTTATTAAATGTGATTGTCATACTTGTTTTGCATCTAGGGTTTTAGTTGGTTAAACTTTTGATTTGAAGTCCTTGATGATCCATGACTTTATGCCTTGTTCATATGTTGATAATGTCTTGTGTGACCATGACGATGTGCTTGTCTTTAATGCCACGTTAGTTTTATGTTGAAAAACTTTCTTACTTGTTTCAAAATTGTCCATGTGTTTAGGACTTGCTTGATTACATTCTTGGCCTAAAAGATCATGATGAAACCATGCCTTTATCTCTTATCCTTGTGTTAATATTGTGAGGGCAAACTGTCACACAACATATGTTCTCAAGTTTTGATGATGACAAAGTACAACCTCAGACCAATCGGAGCTGTCAGTTTTACCCGGAAGACAATTGCAATACTTAACATATCATATCCTTCCTATATCTCTTTAACTCGTCATATTATCATTGGCAATACACGTGATTAATATTCAGTCGTGACAAAATGCACGAAACAACAAATATATCATTTTTGCAGATTTTGAAGCTATGAGTCGACCACCAGTCAGCGCATAACATAGTTCACTTTCCCACGGGTCAGCGCATGGCAACCTTGAGTCGACCATCAGTCAGCGCATAACATAGTTCACTTTCCCACGGGTCAGCGCATGGGAACCTTGAGTCGACCATCAGTCGGCGCATGAAGACTTCACATTTCCCACGGGTCAGCACACGCCGACCTATGGTCGACGCATACTCTTGGGTTTTTCATATTGCCAAAAACTACAAGCTATGCGTCAATGCATAGACCTGCTATGGTCGACCGTTCGCATGTTGGTACAATTAATGAAGTATTTCCACTGTGTTTGAAATCCTGTTGTGTTAGTTGATTGGCTTATTACTATAAATAAAAGGTTGTTCATTTTAACAGATTAACAATTGAGTTTTGAGTAAATTGTGAAAACAAGAAAAGTGAAATAGGTGCCTACATTTCTCTTCATCTTCATCCTCAAACAACACACAACACTACAATTACACACAAACATTCTTGGAGTGCTTTGTGTCTCGTTCAAGGTGATAAAGTTCAAATCTGTTGATTGGAGTTCCGGTTCGGGTGGAGAATTGTGGCAGGTTTTTCTTGAATAAAACCTTGAAGGTTTTGCCCTCCAAGATTCTACGAATTTGGGGGTTTTTGGTACGGATCGTCTCTACCAACATTCAGCGGTGCGAAGGTGATTGAGAAACGAAAGATTTCATCAATCTAGTAGCTGGGGCTGTAAAGTGTTGAAGGAAGTTTCGGGTTCGATTCGTTGGTGTCTAAGATCAGTTGAGCCGAGGGTTTGAAGAATTGAAAGTTATTCAACAAAGGGGCTGGAATCGGAGGTCAATTCACAACAATCGAAGGTCTTAATTCAACTCGAATCAAGGAGCAAGAAGTGATAGCATTATCAACATCGATAGGGAGTGTTTGTATTATTGCTTATCATCTCTTGTATAAACTACTACAACTCTACAGGTAATATCTATTATAATTCATCTCAATTTTATTTTTAGAATTGAGGGCAGACGTACCCCGAAGCGAGCACGGCGGGGGAACTGCCTCAACAAATCTTTGTCTCCTTTATTTTTCAGCATTTTCATTTTCAGCTTAAAAATTAAGTGATTTTAGTATAAGCAATTATATCAAATTTGAACATTGAATTGAGTAAGTAACGGGTACTGTTTACACTTTAGTACAATAAACATAGTACAAGGATTTTCGAATTACTTACTTAAGTCAAAGTTCACTTGGAGTGTTTCGCACACCAAGTGTTCGATAAATTGCCTAAACCAAAGCTTACTTAGTTTACTTGCTGTGTTTTGTGGGTTGTGTTGAGTATTGGAACTAGCACTACTAATTAGTGGTGAAATCAATTGATTAGTGTGACTAGTGTGTTGAATCTTATAGTTCCTTATCTTAATCCATAGGCTAAGACACATATCCGGTCTTCTAATAACGGTTCGTTATAGACGTGATTTTTCCTTGGCCGCTTCCACAATTTTTTAAACAAATTTTTTAAAACCAATTTTGATTGGTAAGCGCCAACTCAATTTTTAAATAGGGATCTATTCAAACCCCCCCTTCTAGATCCGCGCCATCGTCTAACAAGTGGTATCAGGAGCACCGGTTCAATCCGTGCTTCAAGTATAACTTTGATAGAAAATGGCTAACGAACCTAAAGGGGCCTATAATAGAGCTCTCGTCTTTAATGGGGAAAATTACAGTTATCAGAAGGACTGTATGCGGGTGGACATAAATTCCATAGATAGAAAAGTATGGAATGTTATTCTCAATGGTCCAATAGAAATCACTATGACCAATGCGAATAATGAAACTGTGCCTAAGCCCGAAGCACAATGGACCGAGGATGATGAAAAGAAATATAACTATGATTGGAAAGCCAAGAATATTCTAATATCTTCATTAGGTGTTGACGAATATTATCGGATTTCCCATTGCTTAACGGCGAAAGCCATGTGGGACTCTTTACAAATCGCCCATGAGGGGACTAACGACGTTAAGCTTGCTAGAATCAACACACTAACACAAGAGTTTAACCTTTTCTACATGGAGCAAGGGGAAACCATTGCGGACATACAAAAAAGGTTTACTCATCTTATCAATAGGTTACATTCACTTGGTAGGCCGGTGGCCAATGACGTTGCTACTAATAAAATTTTAAGATGTCTTAACAGGGAATGGCAGCCCAAGGTGACCGCCATAAAAGAAGCAAATGATCTTACTATTTTGGACCTAACAACGTTATTCGGAAAGCTACAAGAGCACGAACAAGTGCTCCTAAGCCTCGACCAACATGAAAAGAAAGAAAAGAAGGACAAAACAAAGACTGTTGAGAAGAAATTCATTGCTCTCAAGACTTCCTCCTCGAAGTCTCAATCTAAGGAGCACAGTGATTATTCATCAAGTGACGATGAAGAAGATGACAAGAGTGAGGATATGGGGTTGTTCGTAAAGCGGTACAATCGGTATGTGAGAAAGAACGACATTCAACACTCAGAAAAGAACCTTGTCAACTTCAGAAAGCAATCAAGGAACTCTCGAAATAATGACACCAAAGGAAGTAAAACCAGAGGATCGTGCTACAAATTCGGAAAGCCCGGTCACTACAAGCCAGATTGTCCTTTAAACAAAAAGGGCAAAGAAAAGGAATCTGTTAAATCACATAAGAAGTCATCAAAGCCGAGAAGAGCATATATAGCTTGGGAAAGCGATAGCGAATCCTCCTCCTCTAACGAAAGCTCAAGTGATGAAGAAGAATCCATGAACCTATGCCTTTCGGCACATCAAAAGAATAAGAAAAAGCAGGTACGTCACTCTAAATATGAAAACTCATCAAAAATGTCACATTTTGAATTGCAAGCCGCATTTAATACTTTACACAATGAAGCAACAGAAGCCTTTAAGAGACTTGCCTCTAATAAAAGAATTTTTACTTACCTAGAGCACAAAATTAAAGAGTCCGAAAGGAAACTTGAGGAACTTAAGGCTTCCATAGTGGAAAGTAATAAATTGAATTGTGAGGACCATAGCAAATTCCTCGACTTTGGATGCGATGCTTGTTATATTTGGCAAGGTGAAGTTAGAAACCTAAAGGCCAAACTTAACAAGGCTCTTGAGCCTAAAATTACATTTGCTATTGATAAAGCTGATTTTAGAAAAAGTATGGTAAATCCATATCAAAAATATACATATGTAATTAGGGATCAAGAGAGCAAAGGCAATTCTAAAGTTGACTTTTCATGCTTATATTGTTGCAAGAAAGGTCATTCCATTGCTAAATGCCGATTTAGGAGATTTTTGGTTCCTAAAGGCATCTATCAATGGTTGTCCAAATGCAACCACTTTGTCACTAACAAATTAGGACCCAATATGCCATTGGGTACCTCCTCTTGTTGATTATTCTTTCATAGGTATAATGTGTCGAGATCACTGAGAGAAGATGGGTTCTCGACAATGGGTGTTCAAGACACATGTCCAGAGACATATCCCTATTCATAGACTTCGTGGCAAAGAAGAAAGGGTATGTAACATATGGTGATAACAATCGTGGAGCAATACTTGGTAAAGGTAGTGTAGGTAACCCTTCTTCCACTACTATCTCTGATGTGTTGCTTGTCGAGGGTCTTAAACATAATCTACTTAGCGTTAGCCAATTATGCGACAAAGGATACAATGTATCGTTTTCAAAAGAGTGTTGCAAAGTTGTGCATAATAATGACATGAAGAATATGTTTAATGGCCTAAGAGTGAACAACGTCTATATGCTAGACTTGAATGAGGTATCGTTAACAAGTGACAAATGTCTCATGACAATGAGTGAAGACTCATGGTTATGGCATAGGCGTTTAGCACATGTTAACTTTGACTTGCTAAATAAAGTAGTTTCAAAAGATCTAGTCTTAGGTCTCCCCAAAATAAAATTTACCAAGGATCACCTTTGTGATGCTTGCCAAATGAGAAAGCAAACGAGGATCTCTTTTAAATCCAAAAATATTGTCTCAACTACGAGACCTCTCGAGCTTCTCCATATGGATTTATTTGGGCCATCTAGAATTAAAAGCCTAGGTGGAAACTATTATGGGTTTGTAATAGTGGATGACTTCTCTAGATTTTGTTGGACTATCTTTTTGGCTAGCAAGAGCGATACATTCGCCGCCTTTAAAAAATTTGCCAAAATTTCCCAAAATAAATTAAGCATAAACATTGTGTCAATTAGAAGCAACCATGGAGGTGAATTTGAAAACCATTTATTTGAAGAATATTGCGGTAACTATGGTATTGATCATAACTTCTCCGTTCCATGGGCTCCTCAACAAAATGGGGTGGTGGAGCGCAAAAATCGCATTTTAGAAGAGTTGGGAAGGACAATGATCAATGAAAGTGGACTACCGAAATATTTTTGGGCCGACGCCATAAGTACGGCTTGTTATGTTTTGAATAGGGTGCTCATCCGCCCCATTCTAAACAAAATACCTTACGAGCTTTTAAAAGGGCACAAGCCAAACGTGTCTCACCTACATGTTTTCGGTTGCAAATGTTTTGTCTTAAATAATGGAAAGGAAAATTTGGGTAAATTTGACTCTAAGGCTGACGAAGGCATTTTCCTTGGATACTCTCAGTCGAGTAAAGCCTATAAGATTTACAATAAAAGATTACTTATTATCGAAGAATCAGTACATGTAACATTTGATGAATCTTATCCGAGAAATGTCGGAAAAGGTAGTGTGTTTCACGGTGCAGGTACATCTACTGAAGACATACTCAAAGATGCAGAATCGGGAATCGATCAGCCCGACAAAGCAAAAGTTGAGGAGGAAAAAGATGTCTAACATGAAGAAACTGAGGTAGATCATCCATCTACAAGTGATGCTCTCCCTCAAGCTTGGAAGTCTTCTAAAGATCATCCAATAGAAAACATTCTCGGAGACATATCCAAGAGTGTTACTACCCGATCTAAGACAAGTAATTTTTGTTATCACTTCGCTTTCGTTTCCCAAATGGAACCTAAAAACCCTAAAGATGCCTTACTCGATGGAAACTGGTTTTTGTCCATGCAAGATGAACTTAATCAGTTCACGAGAAATGAGGTATGGGACCTTGTCCCTCCTCCGCGAGGACATCGAGTAATCGGCACCCTATAGGTGTTTAGGAATAAGTTGGACGAAAACGGAGTAATAACTCGTAACAAGGCGCTTTTAGTCGCGCAAGGGTATAACCAAGAGGAAGGCATCGACTATGAGGAAACTTATGTGCCGGTTGTAACAACCCAAAATTTCATTAAATAATTAATTATAGTAATTAATTGATTTAGTGGGATTTTATGTTAATGTTGGAAATTAATTTTTATTAATTAGTATGGATAGAAAATTAAGAAGGAATTGGAGAGGAAGGAAAAATGAAAGAAATATATAAGTGAGGAAGAAAAGAAAAGAAAGTTAGAAAAACATTTGGAAAGAAAGAGGAAAGAAGAAGAAAGGAGAGAAAGAGAAGAGAAGAAGAGGAAAAGTGGAATTCATCAAGAACCAACATCAAAGCTCCGATTAATCGAGGTAAGGGTGAGAAATGTTTCTATTTGATCATTGTATGATGTTATGTATGTTGGGTTGGGGCTTTGGTAGAGTTTTCATCACTTTCCATTTAGGGCAAAATGTTGGATAATTGGTAGATTGATGATTTAATCGGTTGAAACTGAGTAATAATGCCATAGAATAGTCGGGTAACATGTATTGATGTTGTTTATACTGATTTGGATGTGTAAGAGAGGGTTGATGATGGATTGGTGAAGGAGGAACAAAATAGGGTTCTGTTCTGCGCAGGTTCGCTGGCTCTCGCCAGGCGAGCGAAGGCGAAGCTTCGCCAGACGAAGCCTAGCGAATGTTAGCGAGTAATTATATTTAAGTCCCAGTGGACTTCACTGGTGGGTTCGCCAGGCGAAGGTGGATAGCGAAGGTTCGCCCAGCGAAGGTGCTGGCGAATGGTGGCGAATGAAGTCAGTAGCTACTGACTTTGGCTCGCTGGGAAGTCTCGCCAGACGAAGCCTAGCGAGTGTTCGCTGAGAGGGTTCGCCAGGCGAAGGTCAGGAGAAGGTTCGCTGCGGGGTCTCGCCAGGCGAATGTGGGCGAGTTTGACAACATTTTTCTTTTGCTGTGTTGATCATGTGGAGATGGTTTGGTTGTTTCACATAGGTGGATACCTTATGATAAGGATATAGATATGATCTATTATGGTAACATGTGTTGTGCGTAGCCTTCGGGCGTGAATCCTAGAGTTGTGATATGAATGATTAATTGTAATCGGTTAAAATACATGAGAACATAATGATGATTATGTGTGTATTAATTGATGAGTTGTGAATGTTTGATTGTTGTGTACAATTATGTAATGAGTATGCATGAGAACATTTTGAATATGTGTGCATAACTTATAATTGTATGATTGGTATTGCGATGTGAATACCTTGATTGTTGTGATAATTAGAGATACATGGGAATACAATGAGGAATGTATGTGTATCGTCTAATGAATTGTGAGTGCATATTTATATGCGATTGATTGTGTGAATGCATGGGAGCATATGTGATATGTGTGCATTGTTGTTGAATATGATGATGATGTGTGAAATGAATACATTGATAAATGTTTGATATATGTTGTATATGCAATCATGATGATATTCTCGAAGGGGTGAATTATTCGAATGCATGAGATTAAGATGTCGGTCTTAAGTGCATTTGTTGTGGTTGATTGTACATGCATCATTTAGTCAAGAGGCAATGTCTGTTAGTTTCGTGGAAACTAGTGGCTTGTCCCAAACCTAGAAGTGTGGGTTTGAAGGCTTAGAGGACGGGCCTTTGTGGTTATCGGTCTAGAAGTGTGGACCCGGTTTAATGTAAAAACCGAAAAAAGATAACGGGTTATCGTTCTAGAAGTGTGGACCCGGTTTAATGTAAAAACCGAAAAAAGATAACGAGAGTCGGTACCGCATTGCATGAGTTGCATTGAGTTGTTGAGTCACATTGATATATGACATATGCATGAAATGATGCTTATGTGTGAATGATGAGATTGTGGAAATTGTAAGTGTATACATAATGTGGGAATGCTTTGTGAATATCCATGTTTGTATATATATATATGTGGTAAATATATATGACTATGAGAATGAAGTGTGGTGAGAAATGTGAATATGTGCTATATGACTACCTATATATATAATCTTATGCTTTGATTATTATGGTTATATTTCTCACCCTTCTGCTGTTTTATAATGCTTTACGAGGCATTGCAGATTAGAATGCTGGAGTCCTTTTGTGAAGATTAGTCTTCATTCTTTTGAGTCTGCTGCTCTGATATGTAACACCGGGTAGTTAGACTAGTATAGTCATTCTTTTGTGATACATTGCGATGTATCAGCTGATGTGGTTTTGTAATCTAACTGATATGATGTATTAATTTGGATGACTTATGTGCATTTGAATTAATATTTTGGAACTGCTTAAATGATTTGATCTTCCGCTTACTTTTGAAAATGTTACATATTTTATGGAGCAAAATGTTAAAGTGTTTTATTGGTGAAGTTGTGACATTCTTCTTTTATACCTTATTCTAAAACTTTTACTCTGATGAATTTGTATATGCTTAAATGTGTTATATGCATTTATTTAGGGTATAGAAGGGGGTGTTACAATAGTGGTATCAGAGCAGGTCGGTCCGTCCGGCCAAGTTGTTAGAGTGTTTTTCCCTGTGTGTTATTGATATGCGTGTGATGCATTATCAATATTGTTTGTTCTTACGTGGTTCTGTTGCTGGAATTAGTAAGATGGTTGCAGGAAGGAACGACGAAGCGATTGCGGAGGCATTGACGAGATTGGCGGGGGCAATTGGGCAGAATCCTCCGGCCAATGTGAATGTGAGGAATCATGCTGATGATGGATTCCGTGCTTTGGGGAAATTCCAAAAGAATAACCCTCCGGTCTTCAAGGGAACTCATGAACCGGACAAGGCACAAATTTGGTTGAAAGCTGTGGAAAAGATTTTTCGAGTTATGAATTGCTCGGATGCACAGAAGGTGCAGTTTGGGACCCATATACTCGAAGAAGAAGCTGAAGATTGGTGGGGTAATACTCACCAAAGATTTGAGGAAGATGATATTGTGATTACTTGGGATTTGTTTAGAGAAACCTTTCTGGAGAAGTATTTTCCAGAGGATGTGCGGGGGAAGAAAGAGATCGAATTTCTTGAGTTGAAGCAAGGTAATTCGACGGTTGCTGAGTATGCGGCGAAATTTGAGGAGTTGATCAAATTTTGTCCTCACTATAATACTGGTAATGCTGAGAGGTCTAAGTGCCTCAAGTTTGTGAATGGTTTGAGACCCGAGATTAGACAAGCTATTGGATATCAGGAAATCAGGCGGTTTTCTGAGTTGGTTAACAAGAGCAGAATTTATGATGAAGACAGTAGGGCTAGGTCTAGCCACTACAAGAGCCTAAGTGATAAGAAAGGAAAAGGACAATTCAGAGGAAAACCTTACGTAACTCCTGCTGATAAGGGGAAACAAAAGGTTGGTTTTGGCAAGAAGCCAAGTGGGGGAGTTTCTACCCCGGTTAGGTGTTACACTTGTGGTGAAGCAGGGCATCGTGCTCCGGAGTGCAAAAGTGTTGAACCGAGGTGTTTTAAGTGTGGTAAGCCAGGCCACAAGGCTCTAGAGTGTAGAAGTGGTGCGGGTGTTACTTGCTATAACTGTGGTGAGCGAGGGCACATCAGTACCAAGTGCGATAAGCCGAAGAAGAATCAAGGAAGCGGAAAAGTGTCCGCTCTATCTGGATCCTAGCGACGATCGATTGATCAGAGGTACGTGTTTTATTAATGGTATACCTTTGATCGCTATAATTGATACCGGAGCTACGCATTCTTTTATTTCTTTGGATTGTGTTAGGAGGTTGAATCTTGAGTTGTCTGTGATTGGTGGCGGTATGGTTATTGATACTCCTGCTATGGGTTCGGTAACTACACCGTATGTTTGCTTGAATTGCCCGTTGAATATTTTCGGTAGAGGTTTTGGGATTGATTTAGTGTGTCTTCATTTAGATCAACTGGATGTCATTCTTGGAATGAATTGGTTAAAATTCAATCGTGTGTATATTAACTGTTTTGACAAAACGGTTATTTTTCCCAATTCGGAAGTTGAAAGGGAATTGTTTATGACGAGGAAACAAGTGAAGGAATCGGTACAAGATGGGGCTAAGGTATTTATGCTTATGGCAACTTTGAGGACTAGTGAAAGTGAAGAGATTGATGTTGTGCCCATTGTTAGAGATTTTCCGGAAGTATTCCCTGAAGAGATAAAGGATTTACCGCCGGAGCGAGAAGTGGAGTTTTCGATAGATTTGATTCCTGGAACTAGTCCGATATCGATGGCTCCATATCGTATGTCGGCCTCGGAGTTAAAAGAGTTGAAGAGTCAACTTGAGGATTTGCTTGAAAAGAGGTTTATTCGTCCGAGCGTGTCACCGTGGGGTGCACCGGTCTTGTTGGTTAAGAAGAAAGAGGGTTCTATGAGGCTCTGTGTGGATTACAGACAGTTGAACAAGGTGACTATTAAGAATAAGTATCCACTTCCAAGGATTGATGATCTGATGGATCAGTTGGTTGGTGCAAGCGTGTTCAGCAAGATTGATTTGAGATCTGGGTATCATCAGATCCGTGTGAAAGCTGAGGATATTCAGAAGACGGCCTTTCGGACGAGGTATGGACACTATGAGTATTCCGTGATGCCATTTGGTGTGACTAATGCACCAGGTGTATTTATGGAGTACATGAATAGGATTTTCCATCCGTATTTGGATAAGTTTGTGGTGGTGTTTATTGACGACATCTTGGTTTATTCGAAGAGCGAAGGAGAGCATGCCGAGCATCTGAAGATTGTGTTATCTGTGCTGAGAGAGAAGCAGTTGTTCACGAAGCTTTCTAAGTGTGAATTTTGGTTGAAGGAAGTTAGTTTCCTTGGTCATGTGATTTCTAGTAGTGGTGTTGCGGTCGATCCGTCGAAGGTTGAAGCGGTGTCGCAATGGGAGACTCTGAAGTCAGTTTTTGAGATCAGAAGTTTTCTTGGTTTAGCCGGTTATTATCAGAAGTTTATTGAAGGATTCGCTAAGTTATCGTTGCCGTTGACGCAGTTGACTAGGAAAGGTCAAGCCTTTGTTTGGGACGCCAAGTGTGAAGCAAGTTTTCGAGAACTTAAGCGAAGGTTGACGACAGCTTCTGTTTTGATTCTGCCAAATCCAGAGGAACCATTCGTTGTGTATTGTGATGCTTCTTTGATGGGTTTAGGAGGTGTGTTGATGCAGAATAACCAAGTTGTAGCTTATGCTTCGAGGCAACTCAAAGTGCATGAGAAGAATTATCCAACGCATGACTTAGAGTTGGCCGCCGTTGTGTTCGTGTTGAAACTCTGGAGGCACTATTTATTTGGCGCAAGATTTGAAGTGTTTAGTGACCACAAGAGTTTGAGATATCTTTTTGATCAAAAGGAATTGACTGCGAGACAAAGAAGATGGCTTGAACTTTTGAAGGATTATGATTTTGGCTTGAACTACCATCCGGGTAAAGCGAATGTAGTAGCGGATGCATTGAGTCGGAAATCATTGCATATGTCGGCATTGATGGTGAAAGAGTTAGAATTGGTTGAGCAATTTCGGGATTTGAGTTTGGTATGTGAGAGAACTTCTTTTGGATTTAAGTTGGGTCTGTTAAAGCTTACAAGTGGTATTTTGGATGAAATTCGAGAAGGACAAAAATCGGATTTGAGCTTAGTTGATCGGTTGACTTTAATCAACCAAGGCCAAGGTGGTGATTTTCGGATTGATGAGAATGGGATTATGAGATGTCGGGATCGAGTTTGTGTTCCAAATGTTGTTGAGCTGAAAAAGAGTATCCTTGAGGAAGGACATCGTAGCGGATTGAGTATTCATCCGGGTGCTACTAAGATGTATCAGGATTTGAGGAAAGTATTTTGGTGGCCTAGTATGAAGAAGGATATTGCGGAATTTATGTATTCTTGTTTGACTTGCCAGAAGTCGAAGATTGAGCATCAGAAGCCATCGGGTTTGATGAAGCCGTTGTTTATTCCTGAGTGGAAATGGGATAGTATCTCCATGGATTTTGTATCGGGTTTGCCGAGGACGCCGAGTAATTTTGAGGCTATTTGGGTTATCGTGGACAGGTTGACTAAATCTGCTCACTTTATTCCTATGCGTATGGATTACCCTTTGGAGAGGTTGGCTAAGTTGTATATTGAGAGGATTGTGTGTCTGCATGGTATTCCGTCGAGTATTGTTTCGGATAGGGATCTGAGGTTTACTTCGAGATTTTGGGAGAGCCTGCAGAGTGTTTTGGGTACTAAGTTGCGTTTGAGTTCAGCGTATCATCCTCAGACTGATGGTCAGACGGAGAGGACGATTCAGTCGCTTGAAGATCTTTTGAGAGCTTGTGTATTGGAAAAAGGAGGAGCTTGGGATAACTACTTGCCTTTGATTGAGTTTACCTACAACAACAGTTTCCATTCAAGTATTGCTATGGCACCATTTGAGGCGTTGTATGGTAGGCGGTGTAGGACACCATTGTGTTGGTTCGAGTCCGGAGAGAGTTCTGTTGTTGGACCCGAGTTAGTTCAACAGACTACTGATAAGATCAAGATGATTCAAGAGAAGATGAGAATTACTCAGAGCCGTCAGAAGAGTTATTATGACAAGAGGAGGAAGGCACTTGAATTTCAAGAGGGAGATCATGTGTTTCTTCGAGTCACTCCGATGACAGGTGTTGGTAGGGCACTGAAGTCGCGCAAGTTGTCGCCGCGTTTCATTGGTCCTTATCAGATTTTGCAAAGGATAGGAGAAGTGGCCTATCGTGTGGCTTTACCACCGTCGCTTGCTAATCTTCATGACGTATTCCATGTATCTCAGTTGAGGAAATACATTGCGGATCCGTCTCATGTAGTCCAAATAGATGATGTGCAGGTGAGAGATAACCTGACTGTTGAGGCATCACCTATGCGGATTGAGGATCGGAAATTGAAGCAGCTTCGAGGTAAAGAGATTGCTTTAGTGAAGGTCGCTTGGGGAGGACCGGCTGGTGGAAATGTTACTTGGGAGCTTGAGAGTCGGATGAAAGAGTCTTATCCAGAACTGTTTGAATCAGGTAACATTTTCGAGGACGAAAATTCCTAAAGTGGGGGAGAGTTGTAACAGCCCAAAATTTCATTAAATAATTAATTATAGTAATTAATTGATTTAGTGGGATTTTATGTTAATGTTGGAAATTAATTTTTATTAATTAGTATGGATAGAAAATTAAGAAGGAATTGGAGAGGAAGGAAAAATGAAAGAAATATATAAGTGAGGAAGAAAAGAAAAGAAAGTTAGAAAAACATTTGGAAAGAAAGAGGAAAGAAGAAGAAAGGAGAGAAAGAGAAGAGAAGAAGAGGAAAAGTGGAATTCATCAAGAACCAACATCAAAGCTCCGATTAATCGAGGTAAGGGTGAGAAATGTTTCTATTTGATCATTGTATGATGTTATGTATGTTGGGTTGGGGCTTTGGTAGAGTTTTCATCACTTTCCATTTAGGGCAAAATGTTGGATAATTGGTAGATTGATGATTTAATCGGTTGAAACTGAGTAATAATGCCGTAGAATAGTCGGGTAACATGTATTGATGTTGTTTATACTGATTTGGATGTGTAAGAGAGGGTTGATGATGGATTGGTGAAGGAGGAACAGAATAGGGTTCTGTTCTGCGCAGGTTCGCTGGCTCTCGCCAGGCGAGCGAAGGCGAAGCTTCGCCAGGCGAAGCCTAGCGAATGTTGGCGAGTAATTATATTTAAGTCCCAGTGGACTTCTCTGGTGGGTTCGCCAGGCGAAGGTGGATAGTGAAGGTTCGCCCAACGAAGGTGCTGGCGAATGGTGGCGAATGAAGTCAGTAGCTACTGACTTGGGCTCGCTGGGAAGTCTCGCCAGGCGAAGCCTAGCGAGTGTTCGCTGAGAGGGTTCGCCAGGCGAAGGTCAGGCGAAGGTTCGCTGCGGGGTCTCGCCAGGCGAATGTGGGCGAGTTTGACTGCATTTTTCTTTTGCTGTGTTGATCATGTGGAGATGGTTTGGTTGTTTCACATAGGTGGATACCTTATGATAAGGATATAGATATGATCTATTATGGTAACATGTGTTGTGGGTAGCCTTCGGGCGTGAATCCTAGAGTTGTGATATGAATGATTAATTGTAATCGGTTAAAATACATGAGAACATAATGATGAATATGTGTGTATTAATTGATGAGTTGTGAATGTTTGATTGTTGTGTACAATTATGTAATGAGTATGCATGAGAACATTTTGAATATGTGTGCATAACTTATAATTGTATGATTGGTATTGCGATGTGAATACCTTGATTGTTGTGATAATTAGAGATACATGGGAATACAATGAGGAATGTATGTGTATCATCTAATGAATTGTGAGTGCATATTTATATTCGATTGATTGTGTGAATGCATGGGAACATATGTGATATGTGTGCATTGTTGTTGAATATGATGATGATGTGTGAAATGAATACATTGATAAATGTTTGATATATGTTGTATGTGCAATCATGATGATATTCTCGAAGGGGTGAATTATTCGAATGCATGAGATTAAGATGTCGGTCTTAAGTGCATTTGTTGTGGTTGATTGTACATGCATCATTTAGTCAAGAGGCAATGTCTGTTAGTTTCGTGGAAACTAGTGGCTTGTCCCAAACCTAGAAGTGTGGGTTTGAAGGCTTAGAGGACGGGCCTTTGTGGTTATCGGTCTAGAAGTGTGGACCCGGTTTAATGTAAAAACCGAAAAAAGATAACGGGTTATCGGTCTAGAAGTGTGGACCCGGTTTAATGTAAAAACCGAAAAAAAATAACGAGAGTCGGTACCGCATTGCATGAGTTGCATTGAGTTGTTGAGTCACATTGATATATGACATATGCATGAAGTGATGCTTATGTGTGAATGATGAGATTGTGGAAATTGTAAGTGTATACATAATGTGGGAATGCTTTGTGAATATCCATGTTTGTATATATATATGTGTGGTAAATATATATGACTATGAGAATGAAGTGTGGTGAGAAATGTGAATATGTGCTATATGACTACCTATATATATATAATCTTATGCTTTGATTATTATGGTTATATTTCTCACCCTTCTGCTGTTTTATAATGCTCTACGAGGCATTGCAGATTAGAATGCTGGAGTCCTTTTGTGAAGATTAGTCTTCATTCTTTTGAGTCTGCTGCTCTGATATGTAACACCGGGTAGTTAGACTAGTATAGTCATTCTTTTGTGATACATTGCGATGTATCAGCTGATGTGGTTTTGTAATCTAACTGATATGATGTATTAATCTGGATGACTTATGTGCATTTGAATTAATATTTTGGAACTGCTTAAATGATTTGATCTTCCGCTTACTTTTGAAAATGTTACATATTTTATGGAGCAAAATGTTAAAGTGTTTTATTGGTGAAGTTGTGACATTCTTCTTTTATACCTTATTCTAAAACTTTTACTCTGATGAATTTGTATATGCTTAAATGTGTTATATGCATTTATTTGGGGTATAGAAGGGGGTGTTACACCGGTTGCGCGACTCGAGGCTATACGCCTTTTGCTTGCCTTCGCTTATGCGAAGAATTTTAAGTTATTTCAAATGGACGTTAAAAGTGTGTTCCTTAACGGATACATAAATGAAGAAGTCTATGTTGCACAACCTCCGGGTTTTGAGTCTCATGAGTATCCTGATCATGTCTACAAACTAAAAAGGGCTTTATATGGAATCAAACAAGCTCCTAGAGCTTGGTATGAGTGACTAAGTAAATGTTTACTTGATCAAGGTTACTCAAGAGGAAAGGTTGACACTACTCTCTTCATTAAACGTCAAGGAAAGCACTTGATATTAGTACAAATTTACGTTGACGATATTATATTTGGATCAACTAACATGAATCTCGTGAGAGAGTTTTCTGACCTTATGCAGGGTGAATTCGAGATGAGTATGATGGGTGAACTCACATACTTTCTCGGATTGCAAATTAAACAACTTAAAGAAGGAACGTTCGTGAGTCAAACAAAATACTATTTGGAACTTCTCAAGAGATTTGACATGGCAAACTCCAAGGCCATTGACACTCCTATGCCAACATGTGTAAACCTGAATAAAGATGAAAGCGGTAAGAACGTAGAGGTAAAAAGGTATAGAGGTATTATTGGTTCTCTTCTCTATCTTACTGTTTCTCGACCCGACATTATGTTTAGTGTGTGCATGTGCGCAAGATACCAATCATGTCCCAAGGAGTCTCATCTAAAATCTGTCAAACATATACTTCGATACCTATCTGGTACTCTGAAGTATGGACTATGGTATTCCAAATGTAATGATTGCTCATTGGTAGGTTTCTCCAATTCCAATTTTGCCGGTTGCAAATCGGATAGGAAAAGCACTAGTGGTACTTGTCATTTATTTTCAAACTCCTTGGTCAGTTGGCACAACAAGAAACAAGTTTCAGTTGCTTTGTCAACCGCCAAAGCGGAATACATTGCCGCCAGTAGTTGTTGCGCTCAAGTCCTATGGCTTAAGCAGCAGTTATTGGATTTTAACCTAAAACTAGATTGTATTCCCATTTTCTGTGACAATACAAGTGCTATTAATCTCACCAAAAATCCTGCGTTACATTCTCGCACCAAACATATCGAAATTCGACACCATTTTCTTAGGGATCATGTAGAGAAAGGTGATGTTGTTTTTGAACACGTTGACACCAAAAATCAACTAGCGGACATTTTCACAAAGTCGCTAGCCACTGAACCTTTCTTTCATATCCGTCGAGAACTTGGCATTCTTGACATTTCGGATCGGGTGTAATAATTGCTTGTTTCGTCTTAGTTTATTTACAATTATATTCGTGTACTTCTAACAAGTTAAGTTTTGTTGCAAGCACAAGTGTATTGTTATCAAGCCTTTCCGGTATAGAGGTGATGTTGTTCCATTTTTGTTCTCTCTCTCAAAATATTCATGATTCACTTATTGTATCGTTTGACCAATATTGTGTATATATATAACATTTGCTACGAGTGTTATTTGTTTGGATGCAAATTGTTTTGTGGCATTGTAGGTAGGCATCAAATGTGGCATTATATGTGACATTAATTCAGAATCTGCATTTTTGCTTACTTTGAGTCGACCAAAACAGGGCAGAGGTCGACGCACGCTGTATACTTTTGTATTTGTCAAAAATCAAACATTATGCGTCGACGCATGCAGGGGTATGGTCAACGCTTCGCACAAAAATACAGTTTATTTTCTTTAAAAATCGTTCCATCTTCCTGCATTATACATTAATTGTGCATTATACATTAATTGTGCATTGGTATCACATTTCTAGTAAGTTGCATCTACTCATTCCTATTGTCCCTTGTCTCCTCCACTTCCCCAAAACCCTAATCTCCATCTATAAAAGGGTAATCATCATCTCTTCCAAATTACTTCAACAATCTTCTCCAAATACTTGCTTCCTACCTCTACCAAATCTCCAAATCATCATCCATGGCCTCATTATTTCACAGAAATACCGGCAAAAGATCAAGGGCTTCATCATCTGCATCCCTACCCATTACTGTTGTGTCTTTGCTTCCGCCATCTCTTGTTAAAAACTTCAACAAAGATATTGGCAAGAGATCTGTTGTTCAGCAACATGCATTCTGTAAAGCAACGGCGGAATGCATGCATCTCACTCAAGTCATGGCTCTGCTGGAGTTTCAAGGCTTCATAAACTTTCTTGAATGCAACACTAAATACAGTGAAGACTTGGTGCGTGTGTTCTACACTTGCTTGCATGACAAGTTTCAAGGTCAGGACTTTCACACCACGATCGGCACAACATAGGTAAACTTGAATTCTGATGTATGGAGTAAATTTTTGATTTAACAGTGGCTGCTGATGAAAATCCTCCTCATGAGGTAATTGATTCTCATGTCGTGCCTGGATATGAATTTAAGAGTGCCTTAAATGATATGCTGAAATGGCCTTATTCAGAGCAGATTGTAAACAGTGATGCTTTTCCCAGAACTGTTACGGCTGGTAAACTACAAACAGGGGAGCGCATTTTTCAATGGATTGTGGCTCGCGTCCTGTGGCCAAAGAAAGGAGGTTTGTCTTGAGTCGAACAGGCTGAGGTGCATCTTATATACATTTTGAAAAATAGGATTAAAATCAACTGGCCCTATTATATCGCCAGTCGAATATTTGCTTTGAGAGATTCAGGTAGAGGAACTGCTCTTGATTATGGGTCTTTTATCTAAGAGGTTCTCACTGTGGCTAATGTCGTGTATCCATCATTTCCATGTGTCTCCATCTCTTCCGACAAAGAATTCAGCACGAAAACTTTTGCCATGATGGGCTACTTTTGGTGTGATGAGCGACGAACCTACAAGTTTGTTCGCAGGGCAAATATTCCTCGGGTTGTTGAAAAATCTGATGGAAGTTCTGAAAGGGAGGACGAAGAACAAAAGGAACAGGTAGAAGAAGACGAAAACAAAACGGAACAGGTAGAAGAACCAGCATATGAGGCACATGACTTTTATCACCAACATGAGTTCACAAATACTGATTGGCTTCATCACACAGCTCAACATGGAGAAGAAGAAGAAGGATACAATAATCAAGGATGGGGTTAGTGGCAATACACAGGCTGGACCACTCTGGGAAAATATTATAATCCATATCATGGATATCCTCAAGAACATCAACCTCCTCAATCTTCACCATCTCCTCCAGAGTCAGACAACTCTGAACTTCTCAACATGCTGCAGTCCATGCAGTTGGACCAACAAAACTTTATGAGAAATCAAGATGAGCGGATGGAACAAATCTGAACTGAGATACAAACATAAAATGAACAGTATAATTCCTTTTCCACAAGGATGGATGCCCGTTTTGAGGCTCTCGCTGCATCAAACGAAAGCCAGGAAACGGCCATATCTAACAGCCTCAATCGTCTAAATTTGTCTGTGGAAGCATCTGTCGACTACTCTGACCCTTACCGCAATCCGGATGTTTGGTACAGGGGGAGGGGCCAAGGATATTAGATGCATGCTTTCTTATTCTCATTGTCTATGATGTGTTACTTTTATGTTGTTATGGTTTTTGGAATATTATGCCCATTTGAGTTTTTCAATATTATTTATCTATTAATTGCTTTACTCTTTCATTATCAATATTATGTGTGAATATTGGTAAATGATTACTTATTACCTGCTGAGTGTTTTGTTATTTGTTATTCTGTCAACCTTTACCTTCTCCATCTCTTTTTGATGTTATCAAAGGGGGAGAAAAACCAAGTAGATCACAACAGCTCTTCCATATTATTCTTCCATGAAAGTACAGGATTACAAAAGAAAGGGGGAGTTATGTTACTATGTTAATAATATTGTAATGTTGTTCTCACTAGCTTCGCGCAGGTTGTCATCATCAAAAAGGGGGAGTATGTGAGGGCAAACTGTCACACAACATATGTTCTCAAGTTTCGATGATGACAAAGTACAACATCTGACCAATCGGAGCTGTCAGTTCTCCCCAGAAGACAATTGCAATACTTGACATATCATATCCTTCCTATATCTCTTTAACTCGTCATATTATCATTGGCAATACACGTGATTAATATACAGTCGTGACAAAACGCACGAAACAACAAATATATCATTTTTGCAGATTTTGAAGCTATATGTCGACCACCAGTCAGCGCATAACAGTTCACTTTCCCACGGATCAGCGCATGGCAACCTTGAGTCGACCATCATTCGGCGCATGAAGACTTCACATTTCCCATGGGTCAGTGCATGCCGACCTATGGTCGACGCATACTGTTGGGTTTTTCATATTGCCAAAAACTGCAGGCTATGCGTCGACGCATAGACCTGCTATGGTCGACCGTTCGCGTGTTGGTACAGTTAATGAAGTATTTCCACTGTGTTTGAAATCCTGTTGTGTTAGTTGATTGGCTTATTACTATAAATAGAAAATTGTTCATTTTAACAGATTAACAATTGAATTTTGAGTAAATTGTGAAAACAAGAAAAGTGAAATAGGTGCCTACATTTCTCTTCATCTTCATCCTCAAACAACACACAACACTACAATTACACACGACCATTCTTGGAGTGCTTTGTGTCCCGTTCAAGGTGATAAGGTTCGAATCCGTTGATTGGAGATCCTGTTCAGGTGGAGAATTATGGCAGGTTTTTCTTGAATAAAACCTTGAAGGTTTTGCCCTCCAAGATTCTACGAATTTGGGGGTTTTTGGTACGGATCGTCTCTACCAACATTCAGCGGTGTGAAGGTGATTGAGAAATGGAAGATTTCATCAATCTAGTAGCTGGGGCTGTGAAGTGTTGAAGGAAGTTTCGGGTTCGATTCGTTGGTGTCTAAGATCAGTCGAGCCGAGGGTTTGAAGAAATGAAAGTTATTCAACAAAGGGGCTGGAATCGGAGGTCAATTCACAACAATCGAAGGTCTTGATTCAACTCGAATCAAGGAGCAAGAAGTGATAGCATTATCAACATCGATAGGGGCTGTTTGTATTATTGCTTATCATCTCTTGTATAAACTACTATAACTCTATAGGTAATATCTATTATAATTCATCTCAATTCTATTTTTAGAATTGAGGGCAGACGTACACCGAAGCGAGGATGGCGGGGGAACTGCCTCAACAAATCTTTGTTTCCTTTATTTTTCAGCATTTTCATTTTCAGCTTAAAAATTAAGTGAATTTAGTATAAGCAATTATATCAAATTTGAACATTGAATTGAGTAAGTAACTGGTACTGTTTACACTTTAGTACAATAAACATTGTACAAGGATTTTCGAATTACTTACTTAAGTCAAAGTTCACTTGGAGTGTTTCGCACACCAAGTGTTCGGTAAATTGCCTAAACCAAAGCTTACTTAGTTTACTTGCTGTGTTTTGTGGGTTGTGTTGAGCATTGGAACTAGCACTACTAATTAGTGGTAAAATCAATTGATTAGTGTGACTAGTGTGTTGAATCTTATAGTTCATTATCTTAATCCATAGGCTAAGACGCATATCCGGTCTTCTAATAACGGTTCGTTATAGACGTGATTTTTCCTCGACCGCTTCCGCAATTTTTTAAACAAATTTTTTAAAACCAATTTTGATTGGTAAACGCCAACTCAATTTTTAAATAGGGATCTATTCACCCCCCCCCCTTCTAGATCCGCGCCATCGTCTAACAAATATTATCTTGTATGACCAAGTTGTGATGATGTGTTTGTTAATACATGTTGAATCTTGTCCTTGTAAATCATGTTTTATGTGTGCCTTTGGTTTTGGTAGCATTTTGTTGAAGCATGACTTGATGATTGGAATACTCATGTCTCTTGTTCATATGAAACTTGTATCTAAACCATGCTTTAATCAAATGTGTTGTTTGTAAACCTTGTACATATTTGTTAATCCATGTTAATCTTACTTATACCATGTACCTTATACTTAGCTTCTTTGTCAAGTGTTTGTGTACATATATTTATCATCTTGTCTGTAACACCCTTTTTCTACCCCAAAAATATCAAGGCAAAATAACACATAAATCAGAGTGAATAAATAAATCTCATTAAAAAGCCACTAAAAGGGCGTACATTTCTCAAAGTCATCAAAATAGGTCCATACTCCGTAATTACGGGTTTTTCCCAAAATACATCAAAACATCATAAACAGCGGAATTCAAAACATAATTCAAAGTTTTCCTCAAAAAGGGAAATTAATCAAAATAACGTCTACAGTATAAAATCAACTCAAGGAACCCAACCCGATGTTACATATCAGAGAAAAGACCCTCTAAGCTGGCCAAAATACTAAAACGCTCAAAAACTTCAAAACTAACTCCTCGCCGGCGTCCACGACTAAACTGGATCATCTGCACGTTACCCACGTGGAGGTAACATTCAAAAAGGCAGGGTGAGTAAAACAATTCATAATAATCAATGTATAACAATTAATGCATAAACGGCATCATAATCATATTCAACACATTCATATCCTCAATTATGCCTCAAAGGCCACAACTTCATAATTTATACACAAAGGCTCATAAATGCAAATGCAACATAGAATCGATGCATGTGGTACCAATCATCACAGCCCGATGGATACTGGGCCATCAACCCTCCATAGATCCCCATCAATAGGATCGGAGCACATCAAAATACTTCACATCCACACAGTGGGATTGAAGCCAAAGCAATCGAATGCACATGAATGCATGATGCACACGTCACAATAATAATCCTCAAAATACAGCATATGTTGCATCATCATTCATCATACTCATCATCATCACATAACATCATCATATCTCATGTTATCACATAGTCCATCAAATCATGGTAATTTCATCATATTAACTCAATTGATACATCATAGAAAACTATCATACCTCATGTACACATCACCCAAAACCCACTATCATACTCGGGGTAATCCATCTCAGAAATCCCAGAATTACACATCAAGGCATCGTTGCAAAACGATCAATTTCACAAACTCTGCTATGTTCACTGGCTCGCTTGCTAGGCGAGTTGGTAGCGAGCCTTCGCTAGCTTGCTCAATAGGCGAGCCTGTAGCGAACCTTCGCTAGCTTGCTCGCTAGGCGAACAGAGCGATGACAGCAAAAACCTGTTACGACCAGAACTGATTCTTGTCCAAACACTCATACGATTCACTTACCCAATGCCCCCAAAACATTATTAAAACATCCCTAATGTCGTACGGGGATAACGGCACAAAATCTATGGTTTATTAGGCCAATCTGGCAACATTTGCACTGCCTAAATCACTATTCCCTGCAATTGCTCTGAGTGCATCAGAGTTACTCACATTTGAACATTCCTATTCCTACATGGTCAAACGTATAACGATGCAAGGTTTTGGCCATAAAGGCCTAAGGTTTCCTAATTCCCATGTTTCACATCAAACAGTAGGAATACTAGCACTAACCACAGCCATCAAGGTTTCATTTTTCAGTTTCCCTTATTTTCCCACAATAAACCCAAAATACCTTAAATCATAAACCACATAAACCAAACATAAACACATCTAAAGGCATACATAGAAAACCATGAACAACGATACTCCCCATACGTTAGTCGATTAGCAGCTTTCATGATTAACTTCGGGATCTTCTGCCTCCAACCTTTCCTTCAGAGCTCTGGCCACTAAACTTTCACGGTTAACACAAATGAATTCAAGTTCCCTTTCAGAACTCTATTTTGTCCAACCTAGTATTGGGCCTCACAAATTGGGCTTTTCCCTCAATTGCCCTTATTTTACTTATTTTCCATTTAATTAATAATAATACAAATAAATTAATATTATATGCAATAAATCAAATAAATATTTGAAATTCACATCTTTTCCAATATTCACAAAACCACCGAAAATTCACTGAAACATGAATATTCTCTATTAAATAGTTAATTAACATATTCCGATTAAATTTGGGGTGTTACAACCCTCCCCCACTTAAAAGAATTTTCGTCCTCGAAAATTACCTGCAGAAAATAGAGTCAGATACGACTCCTTCATCTGATCTTTACATTCCCAAGTCCAACTTTCTCCAACTGGTCCTCCCTACAATACCTTCACCAAGGCGATCTCTTTACCTCGTAGCTGTTTCACTTCTCGTTCGTCAATTCGAATAGGCAACACCTCAACAGTCAAATCATCTCGCACTTGTACATCATCCATCTGAATCACATGCGACGGATCTGGAATGTACTTCCTCAAGTGAGACACATGAAACATGTCATGCAAATCCGCGAGCAACGGCGGTAAAGCAACCCGATAGGCTACTTCCCCCACCTTCTGTGAAATCTGATACAGACCAACAAAATGCAATGTGAGCTTTCGAGACTTCAAAGCTCGACCAACACCAGCTACCGGCGTAACTCTCAGAAACACATGATCTCCCTCTTGGAATTCAAGTGCTTTCCTCCTCTTATCATGGTAACTCTTCTGACGACTCTGCGATGCTTTCATCTTCTCACGGATCATCTTGATCTTTTCAGTCGTCTCTTGCACAATTTCAGGTCCGAGCACAACACTCTCGCCTGATTTATACCAACACAACGGAGTCCTACACCTCCTACCATACAAAGCCTCATACGGTGCCATTCTGATACTAGAATGGTAACTGTTATTGTAGGTAAAGTCAACCAACGGCAAATAACTATCCCACGATCCACCTTGATCCAAAACGCAAGTTATCAACAAATCCTCTAAAGACTGGATAGTTCTTTCTGTCTGTCCATCCGTCTGCGGATGATAGGCAGAACTCAACCTCAACTTAGTACCCAAAGCTGCCTGCAAACTATCCCAAAACCTCAATGTAAATCTCGGATCTCTGTCAGACACAATACTCGACGGAACACCATGCAACTTCACAATCTACTCAATATACAAATCAACAAGCTTCTACAATGAATAATTGATCCTCATCGGTACGAAATGAGCCGATTTAGTCAATCTATCAACAATTACCCAAATCGGATCATATCCTTTCAACGTCTTCGGCAAACTTGTCACAAAATCCATAGAAATGCTATCCCATTTCCATTCTGGAATACTCAACGGTTGCATCAGACCCGACGGTCTCTGATGTTCAATCTTCGACTTCTGACAAGTCAAACAAGCATAAACATATTCAGCAATTTCCTTCTTCATACTAGGCCACCAAAACAACTTCTTCAAGTCTTGATACATCTTTGTGGCACCAAGATGAATACTCAACCCGCTTCTATGACCTTCTTCAAGAATGCTCTTCCTGATTTCTAGCACATCGGGAACACATACTCTATCTCGGAACCTCATCACACCATTCTCATCGATCCGAAAATCACCTCTGTTACCTTGATTAACTAACGCGAGACGATCCACCAAACTCAAATCAGATTTCTGACCTGCTCTAATCTCTAAGAGAATACTACTAGTCTGCTTCAACATACCCAATTTCACACTGTTAGGAGTCTCTTCACAAATCAAACTCATATCTCTGAATTGCTCAATCAGTTCCAACTCTCGAACCATAAGCATCGACATATGCAAGGACTTCCTACTTAACGCATCAGCCACAACATTAGCCTTACCCGGATGGTAACTCAATTCAAAATCATAATCCTTCAGAAGTTCAAGCCATCTTCGCTACCTCATGTTCAACTCTTTCTGATCAAACAAATACTTCAGACTCTTATGATCACTAAACACTTTGAATCTGGACCCAAATAGATAATGTCTCCAAATCTTCAACACAAACACCACAGCGGCCAACTTTAAATCATGCGTAAGATAATTTCTCTCATGAACCTTCAGTTGTCTGGAAGCGTAAGGAACAACTTAACCGTTCTACATCAATACGCCTCTGAGACCCATCTTCGACGCATCACAATACACCACAAAGGACTCACTCGGATTTGGCAAAATCAACACTAGAGCAATCGTCAACTTCTTCTTGAGTTCTACAAAACTCTTCTCACAAGCAACATCCCACATATAAGCCTGGACCTTTCGAGTCAACTGAGTCAATGGCAAAGCCATCTTAGAAAAACCTTCAATAAACCTGCGATAATAACCAGCCAACCCAGGAAAACTTTGAATCTCAGTAGCAGACTTTGGAGTTTCCCACTGCAACACAACATCGATCTTTGACGGGTCAACAACAATCCCTCCACTAGAAATCACATGGCCAAGGAAACTCACTTCCTTCAACCAAAACTCACACTTAGACAACTTGGCATAAAGTTTCTTGTCTTTCAAAACCTGCAATACAACTCTTAGATGTTGCGCATGCTCCTCTTCAGACTTAGAATAGATCAAAATATCATCAATATACACCACTATGAATTGATCCAAATAAGGATGGAAAATCCAATTCATATACTCCATGAATACGCCAGGTGCATTCGAAACTCCAAACGGCATCACAGTATACTCATAGTGTCCATATCTCGTCCTGAAAGCTGTCTTCGGAATATCATCAGGCTTAACACGAATTTGATGATAACCAGACCTCAAATCAATCTTGCTAAACACACAAGCACCCACCAATAGATCCATTAAATCATCAATCCTCTGAAGTGGATATTTATTCTTAATCGTTACTTTATTCAACTACCGATAATCCATGCACAATCTCATACTACCATCTTTCTTCTTCACCAACAACACAGGAGCACCCCATGGAGAAACACTCGGTCAAACAAACTTCCTCTCAATCAAATCTTCCAACTGTTTCTCCAATTCCCCTAACTCAAATGCAGACATCCGATAAGGAGCCATTGATACAGGACTAGTGCCCGATATCACCTCAATAGTAAACTCTACCTCACGCTCAGGAGGTAAGTCATTCATGTCGTCTGGAAACACCTCAGGAAATTCCCGAACAACTGGTAGATCCACACCCAATGCTTCACCATCCACTTGAAGCAAAGCAAACAAAGAAAACATCTTAGCCTCATCTTCTAAGAGTTCTTCCACTTGCTTGGCAGATACAAACATTAGTTCTTCAACATCGCCCAACTCAGGAAATCTTTCAATCTTACTATAACAATCAATGTGAACATAGTTGTACTCCAACCAGTTCATCCTAAGCATAACATCAATTTGATTCAAAGGTAGATAGACCAAGTCCATCATAAAGTTCCTATCATAAATAGTCAAAGGGAAGCTTAAACAAACTAATGCAATAGTCACAGAACCATTAGTCGGGGTATCAATAACCATACTCCCACTCATAGCAGACAAATTCAGATTCAACCTCTTAGCACATTCAAGAGAAATAAATGAATGGGTAGCACCAATATCAATTATAGAAATCAATTCAACATCATTAATAAAACACGTACCTCTGATCAAGTTATCTGTCTTAGCTTCTTCTACACCGCTCAAAGCAAACACTCTGCCACTTGTCTAGGCAGCAGTAGCAGTCTTCTTCGACTGCTGACACTGGGTACTGACATGCCCCTTCTCTCCACAGTTGAAGCAAGTCGGAGCTTCGCCTTTGCATTCATTAGCCTTATGACCCATCTAGCCACAACGATGACACCTCAACGCTTTACAATTCTAAGCACGGTGGCCTTGCTCGCCACACTTATAACACTTTCCTGGAGCAGTAGCCGCTCCCCCACTTGGCTTTTTCCCATCAGAAGCCTTCTGCTTTCCCTTATCACCAGAAATCACATACGGTTTTCCTCTGAACTGGCCTTTCTCTTTCTTCTCACTCAGCTACTTGTAGTGAGTAGATCGAGCTCGGCTATCTTCATCATAAATTATGCTCTTGTTCACTAGTTCCGAAAACCGACGAATCTGCTGATACCCAATTCCCTGCTTAATCTCTGGTCTCAAACCATTCTCAAACTTGAGACACTTCGACATCTCTGCGTCAACACGGTTGTAATGCGGACAAAACTTGACCAAAGACTCAAACTTTGCCGCATACTTTGCCACAGTCATATTACCTTGTTTCAGCTCAAGGAACTCCACCTCTTTCTTCCCCCGAACATCTTCAGGAAAATACTTTCTCAAAAACTCTTCCTTAAACATAGTCCAAGTTATTGCAATGCCCGTATCTTCTAATCTCTGGCGAGTGTTATCCCACCAGTCCTCAGCCTCCTCTATGAGCATATGCGTACCAAACTGTACCTGCTACGCATCAGTGCACGCCATAACTCGGAAAATCTTCTCAATCACTTTCAGCCACTTCTGCGCACCATCAGGGTCATGAGTACCCACAAAAGTCGGCGGATTGTTCCTCTGAAACTTTCCCAAAGCACGGAACTCATCTGGAGGTCCACCATTCTGAGCCGTCACTTGGGCTAGTGATTCCAGCGCATCAGCAGTAGCATGATCATTCCTTCATGCCATCTACAACCACCAACAAGGTTAGAAGGAAACAACTCATCGATAGTGTTCTCACACTATCGACTGACAGTGGATTAACAACATAAACACTTGGCCGGACGGACCGACCTGCTCTGATACCACTAATGTAACACCCTTTTTCTACCCCAAAAATATCAAGGCAAAATAACACATAAATCAGAGTGAATAAATAAATCTCATTAAAAAGCCACTAAAAGGGCGTACATTTCTCAAAGTCATCAAAATAGGTCCATACTCCGTAACTACGGGTTTTTCCCAAAACAAATCAAAACATCTTAAACAGCGGAATTCAAAACATAATTCAAAGTTTTCCTCAAAAAGGGAAATTAATCAAAATAACGTCAACAGTACAAAATCAACTCATGGAACCCAACCAGATGATACATATCAGAGCAAAGATCCTCTAAGCTGACCAAAATACTAA
The DNA here is from genome assembly GCA_963859935.3 of Lathyrus sativus. NCBI lineage: Eukaryota > Viridiplantae > Streptophyta > Magnoliopsida > Fabales > Fabaceae > Lathyrus > Lathyrus sativus. Next base: position 194,074,958 of record OZ012740.1, read on the forward strand.
AACGCTCAAAAAATTCAAAACTAACTCCTCGCCGGCGTCCACGGCTAAACTGGATCATCTGCATGTTACCCACGTGGAGGTAAAGTTCAAACAATTATGCCTCAAAGGCCACAACATCATAATTTATACACAAAGGCTCATAAATGCAAATGCAACATAGACTCGATGCATGTGGTACCAATCACCACAGTGCGATGGACACTGGGCCATCAACCCTCCATAGATCCCCATCAATAGGATCGGAGCACATCAAAAAACTTCACATCCACACAATGGGATTGAAGTCAAAGCAATCGAATGCACATGAATGCATGATGCACACGTCACAATAGTAATCCTCACAATACAACATATGGTCCATCATCATTCATCATACTCATCATCATCACATAACATCATCATATCTCATGTTATCACATAGTCCATCAAATCATGGTAATTTCATCATATTAACTCAATTGATACATCATAGAAAACTATCATACCTCATGTACACATCACCCAAAACCCACTATCATACTCGGGGTAATCCATATCAGAAATCCCAGAATTACACATCAAGGCATCGCTGCAAAACGATCAATATCGCGAACTCTGCTACGTTTGCTGGCTCGCTCGCTAGGCGAGTAGGTAGCGAGCCTTCGCTGGCTTGCTTGCTAGGCGAGTCTGTAGCAAACCTTTGCTGGCTTGCTCGCTAGGCGAACAGAGTGATGACAGCAAAAATCTGTTACGACCAGAATTGATTCTTGTCCAAACACTCATACGATTCACTTACCCAATGCCCCCAAAACATCATTAAAACATCCCTAATTTCATACGGCGATAACGACACAAAATCTATGGTTTATTAGGCCAATCTGGCAACATTTGCACTACCTAAATCACTATTCCCTGCAATTGCTCTGAGTGCATCAGAGTTACTCACATTTGAACATTCCTATTCCTAAAGGGTCAAACGTATAACGATCAAAGGTTTTGGCCACAAAGGCCTAAGGTTTCCTAATTCTCAGGTTTCACATCAAACAGTAGGAATACTAGCACTAACCACAACCCTCAAGGTTTCATTATCAGTTTCCCTTATTTTCCCACAATCAACCCAAAATACCTTAAATCATAAACCACATAAACCACCCTTAAACACATCTAAAGGCATACATAGAAAACCATGAACAGCGATACTCCCCATACCTTAGTCGATTAGCAGCTTTCACAATTAACTTCGGGATCTTCTGCCTCCAACCTTTCCTTCAGAGCTATGGCCACCAAACTTTCACGGTTAACACAAATGAATTCAAATTCCCTTTCAGAACTCTATTTTGTCCAACCTAGTCTTGGGCCTCACAAATTGGGTTTTTCCCTCAATTGCCCAAATTGCCCTTATTTCACTTATTTTCCATTTAATTAATAATAATACTAATAAATTAATATTATATGCTATTAATCAAATAAATATTCGAAAATGCACATCTTTTCCAATATTCACAAAACCACCGGAAATTCACCGTAACATGAATATTCTCAATTAAATAATTAATTAACATATTCCGATTAAATTTGGGGTGTTACAACCCTCCCCCACTTAAAAGAGTTGGATACGACTCCTTCATCTGATCTTCACGTTCCCAAGTCCAACTTTCTCCAGCTGGTCCTCCCCACAATACCTTCACCAAGGCGATCTCTTTATCTCGTAGTTGTTTCTCTTCTCGTTCGTCAATTCGAACAGGCAACACCTCAACAGTCAAATCATCTCGCACTTGTACATCATCCATCTGAATCACATACGACGGATCTGGAATGTACTTCCTCAACTGAGACACATGAAACACATCATGCAAATTCGCGAGCGATGGCGATAAAGCAATCTGATAGGCTACTTTTCCCACCTTCTGTGAAATCTGATACGGACCAACAAAATGTGATGTGAGCTTTCGAGACTTCAAAGCTCGACCAACACCAGTTACCAGCGTAACTCTCAGAAACACATGATCTCCCTCTTGGAATTCAAGTGCTTTCCTCCTCTTATCATGGTAACTCTTCTGATGACTTTGCGATGCTTTCATCTTCTCACGGATCATCTTGATCTTTTCAGTCGTCTCTTGCACAATTTCAGGTCTGAGCACAGCACTCTCGCCTGATTCATACCAACACAACAGAGTCCTACACCTCCTACCATTCAAAGCCTCATACGGTGCCATTCTGATACTAGAATGGTGACTATTATTGTAGGTAAAGTCAACCAACGGCAAATAAATATCCCACGATCCACCTTGATCCAAAACGCAAGCTCTCAACAAATCTTCTAAAGATTGGATAGTTCTTTCTGTCTGTCCATCCGTCTGCGGATGATAGGTAGAACTCAACCTCAACTTAGTACCCAAAGCTGCCTGCAAACTCTCCCAAAACCTCGATGTAAATCTCGGATCTCTGTCAGACACAATACTCGATGGAACACCATGCAACTCCACAATCTGCTCAATATACAATTCAACAAGCTTCTGCAATGAATAATTGATCCTCATCGGTACGAAATGAGCCGATTTAGTCAATCTATCAACAATTACCCAAATCGAATCATATCCTTTCAACGTCTTCGGCAAACTTGTCACAAAATCCATAGAAATGCTATCCCATTTCAATTCTGGAATACTCAACGGTTGCATCACAACTGACGTTCTCTGATGTTTAATCTTCGACTTCTGACAAGTCAAAAAAGCATAAACAAATCCAGCAATTTCCTTCTTCATACTAGGCCATCAAAATAACTTCTTCAAGTCTTGATACATCTTTGTGGCACCAGGATGAATACTCAACCCACTTCTATGACCTTCTTCAAGAATGCTCTTCCTGATTTCTAGCACATCGGGAACACATACTCTATCTCGGAACCTCATCACACCATTCTCATCGATCCGAAAATCACCTACGTTACCTTGATTAACTAACGCGAGACGATCCACCAAACTCAAATCAGATTTCTGACATGCTCTAATCTCTTGGAGAATACTACTAGTCAGCTTCAACATACCCAATTTCACACTGTTAGGAGTCTCCTCACAAATCAAACTCATATCTCTGAATTGCTCAATCAGTTCCAACTCTCGAACCATAAGCATCGACATATGCAAGGACTTCCTACTCAACGCATCAGCCACAACATTAGCCTTACCCGGATGGTAACTCAATTCAAAATTATAATCCTTCAGAAGTTCAAGCCATCTTTGCTACCTCATGTTTAACTCTTTCTGATCAAACAAATACTTCAGACTCTTGTGATCACTGAACACTTCGAATCTGGACCCAAATAGATAATGTCTCCAAATATTCAACACAAACACCACAGCGGCCAACTCTAAATCATGCGTAGGATAATTTCTCTCATGAACCTTCAGTTGTCTGGAAGCGTAAGCAACAACCTGAACGTTCTACATTAATAAGCCTCTGAGACCCATCTTCAACGCATCACAATACACCACAAAGGACTCACTCGGATTTGGCAAAATCAACACTAGAGCAGTCGTCAACTTCTTCTTGAATTCTACAAAACTCTTTTCACAAGCAACATCCCACACATAAGCCTGGCCCTTTCGAGTCAACTGAGTTAATAGCAAAGCCAGCTTAGAAAAACCTTCAATAAACCTGCGATAATAACCAGCCAACCCAAGAAAACTTCAAATCTCAGTAGCTGACTTTGGAGTTTCCCACTGCAACACAACATCGATCTTTGACGGATCAACAGCAATCCCTCCACTAGAAATCACATGGCCAAGGAAACTCACTTCCTTCAACCAAAACTCACACTTAGACAACTTGGCACAAAGCTTCTTGTCTTTCAAAACCTGCAATACAACTCTTAGATGTTGCGCATGCTCCTCTTCAGACTTAGAACAGATCAAAATATCATCAATAAACACCACTACGAATTGATCCAAATAAGGATGGAAAATCCTATTCATATACTCCATGAATAGGCCAGGTGCATTCGAAACTCCAAACGGCATCATAGTATACTCATAGTGTCCATATCTCGTCCTGAAAGCTGTCTTCGGAATATCATCAGGCTTAACACGAATTTGATGATAACCAGACCTCAAATCAATCTTGCTAAACACACAAACATTAGCTTTCCAACATCGCCCAACTCAGGAAATCTTACAGTCTTACTATAACAATCAATGTGAACATAGTTGTACTCCAACCAGTTCATCCCAAGGATAACATCAATTTGATTCAAAGGTAGACAGACCAAGTCCATCACAAAGTTCCTATCATAAATAGTCAAAGGGCAGCTCAAACAGACTAATGCAGTAGTAACAGAATCATTAGTCGGGGTATCAATAACCATACTCCCACTCATAGCAGACAAATTCAGATTCAACCTGTCGCACCCTAATTTTTGACCATAAGATTCCACCTCCTTCGTTTTTTTACGTGTTTCCTTTTTACTGTTGTACGTGTGATTATTATGACTAACAAGTGTGCGCAGGTATGTTAAATACAGGTTGAGATGACACTCATAATCCAATCCTTCCGGACATGGTCATTTGGTTCTTATTCAAGTTTGTTCCTAAGGACTCAAGTGGAGTTGGGCCACTTTCATAGTTATCTCTCGTGGTCTCAAGTTTAAGCATGACAAAGTAAATCCAAATGGTAAAGTTATGCTTACGGTTCATCCAGAATACAAATTAAGTGATGATTTCAAGACTATTCAAGTATATAATTTAGAACCCAAGTTAATTGGAGTACACTATCTAAAGTTTTCAAGGCAAAGATATCAATTTGCGAGAGCATAGTCCATATGCTCCCGAGATCATTTCAAACATATAAAAACCAATTAAATTTAAATTGCAAGAGTCGAATGGGCATTTATCATCTTCAGCAATCTTGAGATTAAGTCTTCAAATCATGTGAATACTTAATTATTATAATTATGTGGATTCGGGAAAGTTCATTTAGATTGCAAGAAGATTACAGGAACATTGAAACCGCTCAAAGTTGCGAGACAAGTCCAATGGAAGTTTGTTTCCTAAGGCTCACGTTGTTGAAATCTAAGCTTGCCATTAGGCTATGAAGTATAAGCAAATTTGAACTTCACTGTGTAATTACAAAAGGAATCATGTTTGGATAATATGTAACCTTCATAAATCACCTTTAAGCCAAAGTTTTGTTTATACAACTTCCATTTTAAATTGTTACAAGCTATCACCAAATTCAGTACATATGAAGAGGAAAATGTTTGCGACATCTTTCTCCTCAACAGAAGTTTATACTAAGACCTAAGACAAGTTCTTCTAAGTAATTACTTGGAGTCGTGCAAGAATTTCGTAGTAGAACAATCCATTCTCGACCGCCCTTGATTAAATACCAAGCAAACCACTTCAGACTACATATTCTTGAATCAAAAAAACAACAAAACTCCTAATTGCTATTACATGTGCAGTAGAGCGCATCTCTGTACATGAAGAGGGCTTGGAAACCAAACTACATTGGTGCCTGCAAGTGGTACAGAAGAAGTATCTGGTCCGAACTCCGCAGGGCCACCGTCTCTATTAGTACTAATCCTGAGTTTGAATAGCAGTTTTGGATAATCAACCTTGCCTCTTGGTCCTTGTCTCACTCACACTATCAACCTCACAAGTTTCCTTCGTTGTTGTCAGCAAAGCGAAAGCGGAACCACGGCAACAAAAGATCCAACGTTTTGACCGCGAACCAAAACCTGTCAAAGCAACACAAACTAATAATCAGAACAGACCTAGCAGAAATAAATTGCAAATTAAGAACCAAGATAAGAGGGATTTAAGTTCATCCCTCCATGATCAAACATCCTATTTGGGAGTATATTTTATGCCGTAGGAACTAGATGTTGATTTGCAGTTGATTGTCGCTACTGCGAAAATCGGCGCCGGCCAAGACAGAAGAGTCACCACCGTGCGTTATTTATCCCAAAAGAGGGAAAGGAAACGCTCAGAGAAAACCTAATGCAAAGAGGGAAAGGAATGGTCATCGCAACCAAATCCTGGATTCGGGAGTCGGTTACGCAAAGGGAAGGTATTAGCACCCATCACGTCCGTCGTACTCGACGGGATCCACGCTTGTTTTCTATCTAAGGGTATGTTTATCTATCTACTCTAAAGGTCTGGTCTAAAAGGAAAAGAAAGTGACTCGGCAAAGTATCACACTTTATGCCTACGTATTCCCGTCTGGAACGAGAAATCAGAGTCAACGTAGTTCGCCTAACTACGGGTTATGGGGGAAGGTTGCTCGCCGAGATATCGCATCTCGTGCCTACGTACTTTCATACGGCATGAAAGATCAGAGCAAACATAGTTCGGGCTACGGAAGACACAAGCTTGTCTGACAGTTTTTTTATTTCCTTATGAAAGGGTTTTCCAGATTAAGGGTCCAAAAGGACAAAAACAGAGTTTGAATGTTTGTTTGAATCTTTTATGAAAGAACTGTTTTTTAGGATGTTCGCAATCTCCGTCGCACTAGAGACTATGACCTAGGAGTGAATGCTTCGCATGTCACCCAAAGGGTACCACACTAAACATCCAGATCACTGGAGAGAGACCCTCCACCAACCTTTTCCCAGATAGCTTAAGGCTTGTAACGTACGACTTCAATTAACCTTATTACTATATTTTTGAATTGTTTTGAGATGAGAAGAGAAAGACGCCCTAAAACTATGGTTGAAAGGGAATCTACCTACAATTATCATGCATGGTTTAAAAAACCTAATGTCTGTCATAATTCCCTCTTGCACAGAGGAAACCAGAGATCCTAGGGGAAAACAGCAAAAGAAAGCAAGCAGTAATCAGTAAACAGTAAAATGCATGCTATGCAACCGAACAAGCGAGGCAAGGGAGTCCGGCTCAACCTCAAACCTAAGAAAACAACAGGCAAGGGGAGACAAGCTCCACCTCAAACCTAAAGGTAGGCAACACAAGCAAACAAATAATACAACAAAAGAAAAACAGAGGAAGCAGCCCAAGCAGCAGCAACAGTCTTCTACAGACAGCAACTTCAATCTTCAACAGCAGCTTTGATCAGCAAGATGAATTAACAGCAAAGAGTCTTCATCTTCAAGCTTATTCAATCTTCATCCTCAAGCTCTAGCAAGCTCCACAAGAAGAGAAATCATCATTGAGATCAAGTTACAATGCTAGGAAACCTGATGAAAACCAAAGGAATTCATCAGGAACCAACATGAAAGAAAGTGCATCCTCAAAAGTTCTACTCATTAATGCATGCCACTCATCCTTCCAAAGGAGAGATGGAGCTTCCTTAAGAGGACTTTGCATCATGGGATGAGGATAGAAGCAAACAATGCATTCTATTTTTGAGGAAAAGAAATGAACTAGTTCTAATGGCTCTTCCTAAAACCCTAATCCTATAAGCTTCTAAAAAGCTCCTAAAAGAGAAAGAAGACTCCAAATTAAGCTCCACAAGCCAAGCCACAGCAGCTACAAGATGTCCAGAAGCTCCTCCAAAAAGGAATCCAAGCACTTCAAGCTTCAAAGCCACCAACAAGACCAAACAAAGCAAGGCACCAAAGATGGAACACCACATGCACAACCAACTTTCAAATTCTACCTAAAATAGAAAACTAAGTTGTAAAATTCTACTAAATTTCCTAGGGGAACATGCATGCTTTAACAATCTAGGGTTCAAATATTAAAGTCTAAATCAACTTCTAGGTCCACTAAACAATTCCTAAGTTGAAGCATGTCAAGGTAAACCACAAATTTGGGAAGGCTCTAAACATCTCACGTAAAACAGAACCTACAATTGTCTTAAAAATCTACTAAAATTCCTAAGGGAGCGTACACATTGTCGCTTGCGCGAAAATAAGGTGCCGGCATGACAGAAGAGTCGCCACCTTTCGTTATTTATCCCTCAGAGCGGGAAAGGAAACGATCGGAAAAACCTGACGAAAAGGGGTAAGACAAGGCCATCGCAACCATTGTCTGGGTTCGGGAGTCGGTTACGCAATGGGAAGGTATTAGCACCCCTCACGTCCGTCGTACTCGACGGGATCCTCGCTTGTTTGTTTACTTGGACGGGTTGGTTATAATCTATCTACCTATCAAGGCTGGCTGAAAAAGAAAAGAAAAATGACTCGGCAAAGCATCGCACTTTATGCCTACGTATTCCCGTCTGGAACGAGAAATCAGAGTCAACGTAGTTCGGCTAACTACGGGTGAAGGGGGAAAGGTTGCTCGCTAGGACATCGCATCCTATGCCTACGTACTTTCATCTGGTATGAAAGATCAGAGCAAACGTAGTTCGGGAAACTACGGGTTATCTCCTAAAAGAAGTGTTTTTTATTATGTTTGCGATTTCAACCGCACTAGAGACTATGACCTGAGAGTGAATGCGCCGCATGTCACCCAAAGGGTACCATACTAAACATCCAGACTGTGGAAAAGAAACTCTCCCACAATCCTTTCTCAGATAGCTTAAGGCTCGTAACGTACGAAAGAAATCATTCATGATTACTGTATCTTAAACTGCTTTGAGATGAGAAGAGAACAGGCCCAACTAGGAGGGAGACTATCAAGTCCTACTGTTGTCATGCCATGGATTCATCCTATGGTTGAGGTTTGAACAGGGAACTCCTAGATGTTGTCATGCATAGGTTTCAACCTAAAAGTCTATCATCAAGTCTTCATCAGAAGAAATGAGAGTCCTAAGGGATCATGTCAATGATACACCAAACATACAAAAGCATCAGCTTTAACAGTAAAATGCATGCAATGCAAGTGAGGGAGGAAATGTGTGTGGGGCTTCAGCCTCCACAAGCTCGTCTCGACCTCAAGCCAGTCATGGAATAACAGTAGTCACATTGAAATAAACAACATGCTATCAAGCAAAAACAGTAAACTGTAATCATACAGACAAAAGAAATGAAATGCTATCAAGCAAAATAAACACATGGGCAAGGGAGCTGGGCTCTACCGAATACCCGCAAGCAAAGCCAGGCAGTAACAATACAATCAGGTGCACTCATGCTCTTAGACTGAACTTATTCTAAATGGGCTTAGTCTAATGCAACAGACAAATCAGACAAAACACACAATACATCAAAGAAAACAGAAGAAAGCCTCAGCTCCTCCAGCAGCAACCCAGTCTTCAGACTTCAGAGATCACTTGCTTTCCAGGTATCAACCCTACAACATGAGTACCAACTCATCTTCTCCCTTGAGCTTCAGCTCCTTTGATCAGCTCCACCTTCAGGCTTCACTATCTTCAAGGAATCATCCTCTTCAAGGCCTCAGCTTGATCTTCACAGAGTCTTCAGACTTCAATAATCTTCAAGGAATCATCCTCTTCAAGGCTTCAGCTTCTATCTTCAATGGCTCAAATGCTCCAGCAAACAAGATTCAGTCAATAAGATGAGGTGAGGATGTTGCAGTGCTCACTGACTTCCAAAGGATGCCATTGAGAACTTAACATCAAAGGAAAGGCTCTCTCAAAGTTCTACCTTATAGGGCAAGGTCACTAATTCCTCCAAAGGAGAGAGGTGAATACCCTTAAGGGACTCTATGTCACAGAGAAGAAAGGAGGTGAACAAGACACTCCTTGTTTATTGAACAAAGTATTCTATCTAGGGCTCTGCCTATGCACCTATAAACCTATAAACAAAACAAACAAAAGCTATGCTAAACTCCTCTGCAAGGTCTTCAAAGCTTCCATGATGATCCACAAGGTCTTCAACTCAATCTTCAAAGCTCACACACTCAAAAGAGAAGGAAAGAAAACACAACAATACAACTTATGCCTTTAAGCAACACACATACTATCCATACATTCAAAAATCAATGAAAAATACTAAAACACCATGCAATATTCTAGTAAAATTCTAGGGGATTCTATACATACTTACCCTTAACCCATATATTCCCCATACACTAATTTGGCCTATAAACCCCAAAACAATTTGGTTCAAGTCTACCTACACAACCTAAAACCCTAATTAGAGCACCTAAATGTCTAACAATCAAACTACATCAAATTTTACTTCTAAAATCAAGGGATAAATCCTACATGAAACTAGGGTTCAATATCTAATCACACAAAAAAGAATGAATTAAAAAACCTAAGGGAAGGTCCTAAAACAATTCTTGCAAGATAAGGTACAAACTAAAAGAAATAAAATACCCTATTTAAAAGAAAATACCACCATTAATTCCATATTAAAAATAAAATTTCATTTTTATTTTTATATTTTTCTACACAAAATCATCTAATCATAGAAAAAAGAATGACCAAAAAATCATCATTTATCAATTTGTAATGAATTTTTAAAGTTCATAAAAAATGTAAAACAATATAAAAATAAAAAATAAAGAAAATGAGGGAGGGGTGTGAATAGCAACACGCGCCAGTTCATTTCAATGGGCCAGAAATTGGGTGGGGTGCGAATAGGAAAGCTGGACGAGGCCCAACGCCCTTCACTAACTGAAACGCGGCGTTTTGGCCGTTTGAATCTCCCTCCAAATCTGAACGAATCTGAGCCGTTGGTTGGGATGAATTAGTCAATTATTCAAAGGAAATGGACGATGGTGATTACGTCTTCTCCAACGAGCCAAACTAGGGTTTCAGACCCAGCTCCCATGCAAGCAGCTTCTACTCCATGTATCTCCCTCAACTCTCAATCATTCCTCACGATCCAAACATCAAAATTCATCTACTCCTCTCCCTCTACACAACCACGGTGCTAGAATCTTCTAATTCTCCCTCAAGAAGAAGATACGAAGGCTGCAAGTCTTGTCCTCCATTCTTATGCTCTGGTTTGCATGGTTATGAAATGATCTCATATTAATCAGGATTATACCTCATGCTAAGGGGATCATGCTGAGCTAAAAACCTAAGAATATAGTGGCCTAGGGTGCGTGTTCTTGATCTCCAAAGTTTCATGCCAAAACTTCAACCTCCATGAATCATGCTCAAAGTCTCAAGATCTCATCATCTAACTTAGCCTATCCATTCTATGCCTAAATCATGGTATATCTACACATAATTAAGGTGAAAAGGAGAAAGAAAAGAACCTGTCAAGAATGAGAAGGAGGTGATGCTATGGCACGATTCAAGCCTTGTAACCTCTCCACAGTGATCTTCCAATGGTGCTTTACTTTCTGTATGCAAAATCCTTGAAGATGAGAGCTTGTAGTAGTGACTTTTCTCTTGAAATGCAGTTATGGTACACCTTGAAACCCTAGCTCGAATCTCCTTCTTCTCTCCTCAATTCTTCCACTTTCACCAACCTTTGAACTCTCTTCATGGCCCTCTTTAAATAACAAGTGATGGAAGAAGCTAGAATCACCTAGATCTTTCTAGAAAGTATTGAAAATATCACCACATGAGAACTTGGAATATCATGATATCTTCTTTCATACCTTGCCAAAATCCCTTGAATATGTCTTTACATGAGATATTAAGTGTGTATGAAGGAAATCAGCCTTTACATTTGGCTTGTGTAAGGTTTTTCAACATTGCCTTATAATGCAAGTAATAGGTTTACAAAGAAAGTCCCTTTTTTAGGCCTCAAATGGAAAATCTATTTGAACCAAAGTTCTCAAAATAATGTTTCCAATCAAAATGATATATTGGATGACCTATTTTGGATTCCTAGATCCTCCAAACCAATTTTCAAATTCAACTTTTCAAACTTATATGCCATTTTTAGTTCATTTTTGACCAATCATGTAACTTCATGCTATGAGCTTTTCCAACAATTTGTGACCTTCTTTATAGACTTAAAATCACATTTTGAACAACTTTCATGTTTTGAGTTTTTTCATTTGAGGCTTGGAAATAGGAGTTTTAGGCATTGGCTAAAATGACCTATAACTGACAAATGACCAAAATACCCCTGTCTTGTTCAAACCATAAGTTGAGTTCCACAAATCCTATCAAGGACTTCTACCACTCAAATTAAAGCTAAGAAGATGACCTTCAACATTAATGTTGACCAAGAAATCTTAGGAATCATCCTACTAGGGCAAAAGTTGTCTGCAAGTTGGGTGACTTTCAAGGACCCAGATTCACACACCTCAGCTGACCTGTAATTTGTCAAAACCATAACTTGAGCTCTGTAACTCCTATCAAGGACTTCCACAACTCAAATTAAAGCTAAGAATAAGCTCTACAACATTCATGTTGTGGGGAAGATGAGATATCAATCACATCTAGAGCTAAAACGGCCTGGAAGATAGGGATCAAATTAGGGTTTTTTCACTGACAATCCTTGGAAACCCTGACTTGAAACTTCTCAAACTCCTCAATCATGATGAGTTGGTCTAGGAATCATCTTTATAACATCTCTATGCATCATCCCATGACCTCATGGCCCTTGGATTGGGTCTCAACCTTCTCCAAATCTTCAGCTGATCTAGGGTTGACCCAGTCAAAACCCTAATTCTGTCATTCATGGTTGAATCTTCTGAACTCTTGTATAATGACTTCTCTGGGCTTCATGATGGCTATTAAGACATCTCATAGGCTTTCTCAAAACATCAAGTTCATTCTCAAAGTCTCAGAATCATCTGAGGAGCACCCACAACTCTCAAGCTATGAAGCACACATCCTTGGTTTCAACCCACTTCCTCTGAGGTTCTCTTGAACTGTCTGATGAAGGTATCAACTTTCAAACACTCAGTGAATAAATAATTGTTGGTCAAATTTTGGGGTGCAACAGCTGCCCCTATTCAAACGGCTTGAACCTGACTGGGTGAGAAGCGAACGGCTCTCACCCAATCAAGGTGCGAGACGATTGAATACCGGTAAACCCGAAAATTTGCCAACTGCACGAGCACACGGTACTCTGCGGGGAACAAATCTTCAAATATTGCAATGCTAGCTGCACGGCCGCTATCTGGAGAGATACTGATCTGACATCGCCGCCAGTTATCCTCGTTAACTTCTTCTGATATTGCCTTCAGACAACCACATCACCCAACATCGCCGCTGGGAGACTAAACCACCTGACATTATCGTCAAACAAGATTCTGAGGAACGCCCAACATCGTCGTTGGAACACCAAATCATCTGACATCGCTGTCAAGAACCACCATAACTCGGGGGAACAAGCGCCCAACATCGCCGCCGGAGGCCTAAACCTGAATCACCAAAATATCCAACATCGCCGCTGGAGGAAATACAACAGTGAACAAAATACCCCGCATCGCCGCTGGAGAGAATACAACACTGAACAAAATACTCCGCATCGCCGCTGGAGAAAATACATCTCTAAACAAAATACCCCGCATCGCCGCTGGAGAACTAAATCTGTCAAAATACCCCGCATCGCCGCTGGAGAACTAAAGGATCCGCGTCACCTAACATCGCCGTCGGAAGACTGGATCACCTTGACACGCCCAACATCGCCGCTGGAAAACTGAATCTGACATCGCCGTCGGAAACAAACATCCTCTTAGAGATACTCGACATCGCCGTCGTACAAACATCATCTTTACTGGGGATTTAAAGAGTCTGACCTCGCCGTCAAACAAACATAATTTGACCTCGTCGTCGAATCCAAACGTTCAACCTCGCCGTCGAACAAACATCCAACCTCGCCGTCGGACAAATGATGATCTGACCTCGCCGTCAAATCCAAACGTTCAACCTCGCCGTCGAACAAACATCCAACCTCGCCGCCGGACAAATGATGATCTGACCTCGTCGTCAAATCCAAACGTTCAACCTCGCCGTCGAACAAACATCCAACCTCGCCGCCGGACAAATGATGATTTAACCTCGCCGCCAAATCCAAACGTTCAACCTCGCCGTCGAACAAACATCCAACCTCGCCGCCGGACAAACATCCAACCTCGCCGCTGGACAAATGATGATCTTGAACAATTCTGACCTAGGGTTCACCCCTGGTGAATGGAACAAAAGGTACACTTGCGTATGCGAAACTACTCCGCGGGGACTGAGAGACTTAACCGAGCACACTCTGATCCGGGGGTCACCCTCAGAACCATAACGAACATCGGAATACTGCTGCACGCTGCCCGCCATAGAACTTTAACATTAAAGATATTTGAAACCCTGGCCCCTGGCCACTTCCAGCTTCAGCTAGAAAAAATCTTCAAGTATTTCTGAAGATAGATGGAACCCTGGCCCCTGGCCACTCCAGATCCGCTGGAGAATCTTCAAGTTCTTCTGAAGATAGGTGGAACCCTGCCCGTCAGCTATTCCAGCTTCAGCTAGAAAAACATCCTTGGCCTTCAAGGATGTAAACTTTGCCCGTCGGCAACTCTGCAGGAGGTATCTTCGACTTCAGTCTAAAGAAATGGTCCTTGGCCTTCAAGGATACATGGATCTGCCTTCAGGCAACTCCACCTCTGCTATAGAGTATCCGTGACTTCAGTCAGGGATATATTTCGGCCCTCAGTCCGAAAAGTGAATCCTAGGTCATCCATGACCTTGGGGATAACCTTGCCCTTAGGCACCTTCGCTTCAGCTTGGGAAATCTATGACTTCAGTCAGAGAAATGGTATCCAGAGCCATTCATGACTCTACGGGGATTCAAACACTTTGCCTTCAGGCAAAACTCCGCTTCAGCTGGAGAAACATCTTTGACTTCAGTCAGAAGAGAAACTATTCACTTGATCGCGATCAATCATCACCTCAGGACAACTGACTTGGTCTTCAGACCGACATGGATCGCTTTGTTGTATCTACAAACTCTGGAACCTTGTCTTCAGCCACCCGTTGATCAACCAGGAAATCTGAATTCACAGGAACCTCTGATACTACCTTCAGGCGCTTACGAAGTCAATCTTCAGATTAGACATCCTGTTGGAGCAGACATATCACGCTGCTAGGGTTTTCAAGAATCATTTTGAACAAACAAACTTCGTCGGGCACCTTCAAGAATCATTCTGAACCAATAACCATTCTGGAGACTTCATTCTGCTGGGTATTCCAGGAATCTTCCTGGGCAACTCTTGTTGGGGACGCTATTCGGGAGCTCAAGAATCATCCTAAGCAAACAACTCGGGAAGCTGCACTGAGGTCTTAAGAAACATCTTAAGCAAATGGCCCTGCTGAGGGATTCGAGAATCATCTCGAACTGAAGACTTCGCTGGGGATCTCAAAAATCATCTTGAGCGAGCGACCGTGGGGATTACACCGGGGTCTTAAGAATCATCTTAAGAAAGCGACCTTGTTGGAGAGAATATCAGGAATCGTCCTGAGCAACTGGTCTCTTGGGGGAACTCCTGTAAGACAAGAATGGTAGTAACCTAAATCATGCTTATGATGCGTATGCTTCTGCGCTATGCCCCACACGGTGGGAATGATATGCGTTTATGCTAAATGCCATGAAATCATGCACAACGCTATGCAACGTTAAATGCTATGCAGTGTTAAATGCTATGCAGTGTTAAATGCTATGCAGTGTTAAATGCTATGCAGTGTTAAATGCTATGCAGTGATGCACAATGATGCGATCCCGTCCGCAAAATAACTGCTAGAAGGAGGAGGCCCTTTTGTCAAGGAGACAAGGACTACTCAGGTAGAGGAATCATCCTGCTGAGGAGAACGTGGACACGCCAATATCAAATGGACTCCGCCTGGGGAATTGATCTTCCGGTTGACTGCTGCAGGGCAAACAATTTCAGCTGACTGCTGCAGGGCAAACAATTTCAGCTGACTGCTGCAGGGGACGAAGCCTTACGAGAACCCGAACCTGCTGGAGGAAAGCGATGTCGATCGCGAGAGTGAACTGTGTGGCCGCCATTGCTACTCTTCTGGGGGTAACAACTCTGTGGGGAAACAACTTCAGCTGCTCCACATTCCGCTGGGGAAAGACCAATCATGATCTGATCAACCTTCAAGGACTCGGCCCTCCTGGACATCTGCGAGCTCGGCTGAGGAGGGAGAAGTCATTCTGCTTCGCCAAAGGGAGTACGACTCTGGGAGATACAGCATTAGCTGCCCCATGCTCCGCTGGGGAAAAACCAATCATGATCTGATCAACCTTCAAGGACTCGGCTCCTCTGCAGACTCAGCCGGGGAGAGAAATCACTCTACTTCACTGGAGAGTACGACTCTGCAGGGGAATACAACATCAGCTGCACCAACATTCTACTGGGGAAGAGGGAATCATCCAACTTCAGGGGAGAACATGACTCTGGTGAGGAATCTCAATTCCACTGGAGACTTTACTGGGGAAACACGAGCTTCGGCACCCGAACGCTTCTATGGAATCTGCACTTGTGACCCGGTGCTGGGGAGGCATCTACTTCGGCGGCTTCACCGGGGAAAGCACGAGCTTCGGCACCCGACCATTTCTATGGAATCTGCACTTGTGACCCGGTGCTGGGGAAGAATCTTGCTCCGGGGGCGCGCTCTGCACATCTTCCGGAAGGTGCTACACCTGCAACAACACAAACAAACAAGACAAGACTCCCTCCTCAAAGGGTCCTATCCAGATTATTATCTCGCGACAATATTCAGTTAATCAATTGTTTCAACAATCAATGGGCCTAGGCCCGTAAGTTTATGTATGCGCATTTTATCAAAAACATCGGCGTTTTCATTCGTAAACAAAACAGATAAATGCTAAACAGACAAGTAGAAGGGCTGAATAATGTGCATTTTATTGATGATGAACCCCTGAATGGGCAAAAGTGTTTTACAACAGAGGCAAACTCCTGGAATGAGGAAGCCGCACGAAAAAGAAAACATAAATATACATCAGTATATACAAATGTCGGCAATCGAGGCGTAGACGAACACCATGAGTTGATCCCTCTAAGACCCACTCGACTTTGATACCTCTCCGACGCTTCAGCTTTGGAAGAGATTGATTCAGATAAACGGCCCTCAGGTCTTCCGAACCACCAAACAATGAAAGTCCATACGCGGAACGCAGTCATTTGCTTATTCGAATCCCTAACTTTTGCGAGAACCGCCCTTTCGGGTTTTCGGTTCACCGGGATACCCTTTTTTGCCGAAGCCGCCCAGTGTAGGTTTTCGACTTCGCGGGTGTACATTTTTCAATATATCCCTAATTTTTGCCCGAACCTTTTATTCTGTTTTTGGTTCGCCGGGATGCCCCTTTTTTGCCTGGACTCTTTCTTTTTTTGTCCAGCGGGTCTCTTTCAAGCAAAGTATTTTTTAACTGCGTCCGCGTTCACCGGGGATGCAAAATCTTCACCATCCATCGTGGATAACAACAAAGCTCCTCCTGAGAAGACCTTGCTGGCGACATACGGCCCTTCGTAATTCGGAGTCCACTTGCCCCGGTGATCGGAGTGTGGCGGAAGAATCTTCTTCAGGACGAGATCACCCGTCTGAAAGCTTCTGGGACGCACCTTCTTATCATAAGCTTTCTTCATTCGGCTTTGGTACAGACGACCAAATGCGATCGATGCTAACCTCTTCTCGTCCATCAGGCTGAGTTGGTTCAAGCGATTCGTAATCCATTCTGCCTCATCAAGTTTTACATCCACCAAAACCCGCAAAGAGGGAATCTCCACTTCTAACGGTAGGACAGCTTCCATACCATACACCAAGGAGAAAGGAGTTGCCCCGGTCGACGTACGCACCGTCGTACGATAACCGTGCAAGGCAAACGGCAGCATCTCGTGCCAATCTTTGTACGTCACAACCATCTTCTAAACAATCTTCTTGATGTTCTTATTGGCCGCTTCAACAGCGCCATTCATCTTCGGCCGGTAAGGAGATGAGTTGTGGTGTTCAATCTTGAAGCTCTGGCACAGCTCCTTCATCATCTTGTTGTTCAAATTCGAACCATTATCAGTAATGATCCGCTCGGGAATTCCATAGCGGCAGATGATGTCCCTCTTTATGAACTTAGCTACCACCTGCTTGGTCACATTAGCGTACGAGGCTGCCTCCACCCATTTGGTGAAGTAGTCGATAGCTACCAGAATGAAACGATGACCATTGGATGCGGTGGGCTCGATCTTTCCTATCATGTCGATGCCCCACATGGAGAACGGCCAAGGGGAGGACATGACATTCAATGGGCACGGCGGCACATGAACTTTATCAGCATAAATCTGGCATTTGTGACATTTCCTCGCGAATCTGAAGCAATCCGACTCCATAGTCAGCCAGTGATACCCTGCTCTCAGGATCTTTCTCGTCATGGCGTGCCCGCCGGCGTGCGTACCAAATGTGCCCTCATGGACTTCCTCCATGAGCATACTTGCCTCTTTTTCATCCACACATCTGAGTAGCACGAGATCATGGTTCCTCTTATACAGCACTCCGTCAGGATTGAGATAAAAGTTTCCAGATAGCCTCCTCAGAGTCTTCTTATCCTGGGTTGACGCACCCGCAGGATACTCCCTAGTCATGAGGAAGGTCCGGATGTCGTGGAACCATGGCTTGCCGTCGGTGGCATCCTCGATTGCAAAGATAAATGCCGGTCTATCAAGACGCGAAAGTACAATTCTTGGAGCCTCATTCCAATAATTGACTTTATACATTGAAGCCAACGTAGCTAAAGCATCAGCCATTTGATTTTCAGCCCTAGGTACATGATGAAGTTCCACCCGGTCGAAGAAAGGAAGCAGCCTCCTGGCATAATTCATGTACGGCACTAGATTCGCTTGACGAGTTTCCCACTCCCCTTTAATCTGATTGATTACGAGCGCCGAGTCACCATATATGTCTAGATTCTTGATTCTCAAATCAATTGCCTCTTCTAGACCCATAATACATGCTTCATACTCTGCTTCGTTGTTGGTAACTGGAAACGTCAGTCTCGCAGTAAAAGGGATATGGGATCCGTGAGGAGTCGTAATGATAGCCCCGATACCACTTCCATAGGAATTAACTGCTCCGTCGAATATCAACTTCCACTGAGACTTCCTATCTGGTCCCTCGTCGGGCAATGGCTCGTCACAATCCTTTGCCTTGAGAAACATAATGTCCTCGTCAGGGAATTCGAACTTCATCGGCTGGTAGTCTTCGATCGGCTGTTCGGCAAGGTAATCAGACAATACGCTCCCCTTAATGGCCTTCTGAGAGACGTACTGAATATCCTATTCTGTTAACACCATCTGCCATCTGGCAATCCTGCCCGAAAGAGCCTGCTTCTCGAAGACGTACTTGATCGGATCCATCTTCGAAATGAGCATAGTGGTGTGGTTGAGCATATACTGTCGTAGACGTTTGGCAGCCCAGGCTAATGCACAACACGTCTTCTCCAACATCGAGTATCGAGATTCACACTCAATGAACTTTTTACTCAAATAATAAATGGCATGCTCTTTTCTGCCCGTCTCGTCGTGCTGACCGAGAACACACCCCATACTATTCTCCAGAACCGTCAGGTACATGATTAATGGCCGTCCAGCCACTGGGGGTATCAAGATTGGAGGTTCTTGAAGATACTGCTTTATTTTGTCGAATGCCTTCTGACAATCCTCATTCCAAGTAATCGCCTGATCTTTCTTTAAAAGCTTGAACATCGGTTCACAAGTGGCCGTGAGCTGAGAGATAAACCTCGCAATGTAGTTTATTCGGCCCAAGAAACCACGAACTTCTTTTTCTGTTTTCGGCGCTGGCATTTCTTGGATAGCTTTTATTTTCGCAGGATCAACTTCAATACCTCGTTCACTAACGATAAACCCCAGTAACTTTCCAGACCGCACTCCAAAAGTGCATTTGTTAGGATTCAGCCTCAGCCTGAACTTCCTAAGCCTTTCAAACAGCTTCAACAAATTGACCAGATGCTCTTCCTCCGTTTGGGACTTTGCGATCATGTCATCAACATAGACCTCGATCTCATGATGAATCATATCATGAAACAAAGTTACCATTGCTCGCTGGTAAGTGGCCCCTGCATTCTTCAGACCGAAGGGCATTACCTTATAGCAAAATGTTCCCCAGGGGGTAATGAACGTCGTTTTCTCCATGTCCTCCGGTGCCATCTTAATCTGATTGTAACCGGAGAAGCCGTCCATGAACGAAAACACGGAAAACTGGGCTGTATTGTCGACCAACACATCGATATGAGGCAACGGGAAATCATCCTTAGGGCTCGCCTTGTTCAAATCCCGATAATCGACGCACATGCGTACCTTACCGTCCTTCTTCGGTACAGGCACTATGTTGGCGACCCACGGAGGGTAAGTAGTAACGGCTAGAAATCCTGCGTCCAACTGCTTCTGGACTTCTTCTTTGATTTTTACAGCCATGTCTGGTCTCGTCCTCCTGAGCTTCTGCTTGACTGGAGGGCAATCCTCTCGCAACGGCAAGCGATGAACCACGATATCAGTGTCGAGTCCGGGCATATCCTCATATGACCAAGCAAAGACGTCACTATACTCTCGAAGCATCTCGACCAGTCTATGCTTGACATCATTCTGCAGCACAGCCCCAACTCTGACATTTCTGATGAGCTCCTCAGAACCCAGATTTACAATCTCAATATCCTCCTCGTGAGGCAGAATAACCTTCTCTTCTTGTCTCAACAAGCGGGCCAATTCTTCCGGAAGGTCTTCGTCTTCATCAATCTCATCCTCGGCTTGATAGATCGGGCAATCAAAGTCGTAGTGAGCCGTAGAAGGTCCAGAGTCGATGTCGTCTGTTACGTGGATCCTGCAATAACAAGGGTTAAGTTTAAAGCAGGAATATGCAGGTCTGCACGAACCTCGTTGCCATTTTGCTGTTTTTCGAAATAAACATAAAATAAGAATAACAGGGAACACAATATTTGATTACGAAGAAAACGCCTTTTATTTATTAACAAAATGCATACACATAATCCAACAAGGCCCTGACAGTAAAACCACTATGCCCCGGGCAGGACATAGGGTTGTACAAAGATTGTAAAAAGCAAATCATTACTCTTCACTTGTCAGCTTGATAATCTCCTTGATGGTCCAATTGTGGAGGCGCTCGCCCGGCTTGCTCGGTTGAATCCAGGCGTCAAGATCGCAATCACTGTCTCCGCTGTCCTCCGACGCAGCATTGATACTCTCGAAGATTACTCCCCCCTTGGTGAATAGGATCGGCCCTTTCCCACGAGACGAGCTACCAGAAGAAGATGAAGCTTCAGCTTGCGGAGAATATCCCAATCCAAACTTATCCTGCTTGATTGGTATATCCAAAACATGCCCCCAGCCTGGGGTGGAACCGGCTTCGACAACGGCTCTAGCTTCCTTAAACGAGGAGAGGTTCAACTCTTGCTTCTCTGCGACGACGGGAGCCACCTCCTTCACTCTGACAGTTTCAAAAGCCTGGCAAAGAGTCTCATGGATCTCACCATCCATTTCGACGTACTTGAAGGACGACAGGTGGCTTACCATGATGTCCTCCTCTCCACAGACTGTCACTATGCTGCCCCCAACAGCATATTTAAGCTTCTGATGCAGCGTGGACGTCACGGCACCAGCAGAATGGATCCATGGCCGACCTAAGAGACAACTATAGGCGGGCATGATATCCATGATATAGAAAACTGCATTGAACGTCTCTGGACCAACTTGAATTGGCAGGGTCAGCTCTCCGAAGACGTGGCGCTTGGTTCCGTCAAAGGCTTTCACGACCAGATCACTGGGCGTGCACAGCAGTCCACGGGTATCCAACTTCATCAGTGCCTTCTTCGGAAGCACGTTAAGCGAGGAACCCGTATCCACCAGGACATGTGACATAATCGTGCCTCTGCACTCTATTGAGACGTGCAAGGCGCTGTTGTGATCTCTTCCCTTAGGAGTCAGCTCCAGATCTGTAAATCCCAGCCCATTACCAGCATTGACATGGGCCACTACTTCCTCGAGTTGATTTACTGATATCTCCTGCGGCACGTATGCAGCATTCAATACCTTCAGCAATGCATTGCGGTGCGCCTCAGAGCACAGCAACAAGTTAAGAATCGAGATCTTTGACGGAGTCTGATGAAGATGATCTACAATTTTGTAGTCACTTTTCTTGATTAGTCGCATGAACTCTTCAGCATCTTTAACCAGCAAGTCCTTCTCTGCCCCTGCAGGGACCTCTTCAACAGCTTTACCTTTACCCTTATCCACAGCGTCAGCTTGGACCACTTTCTCTGCTGCAACCTCTGCTGGTGCGAACACTCTACCGCTCCGAGTGATGCCACTGACTTCAGTAAGATTCTGCACAGTCGATCCACACGGCTCAAGCTCTATCTTCTGACCATTACAATAAACTTCGGCGCCATAATGCCATGGAACGGCATTGGTGCTCTCGAATGGGATTGGTCCGGCCCTGGTGATGGTAATAGTAGGCGGACGAGGCGCAGAAATAGTGATAGGGTGGCGAGGAATGGTAATGGTAGCAACTTCGTCTGCCTGCTTCAGCACAACTTCCCCTGATGCACTCTCAACGCTCCGGCTGAATTGCAAAATACCCTCGAACATCAGACTTTGGATACCTTCGATCAGCTGCTCACATCCGTCAGGAAGTGTAGCACAAGCCATACATAACTCTCCACATCCAGGAAAGAAGCCCCTCTTCAGCAACTTAGCCTTGACAAAACTAAGTGGGGTTTTCAAATCTTTGACATCAGTCAGCAAGTCCGCACTCTCCTCGGCGATGACAGCATTCACCCCGCCCCCCTTATGATGAGGCATTGGATTCTTGGTGACGTTGGGCACGTTGTCAGAAAAGTTGATAACCTTGGCGTCCACCAGGTCCTGGACTTTGTGCTTAAAAGCTTTACAATTCTCAATCGTATGGCCAGGTGCCCCAGTATGGAATTCACAAGTAGCACTGGCATCATATCCCGGGGGTGGCGCCCCTGTTAAGGGAGCCAGCGTCCTCTTTTGAACTAGCTGAAGCTGCAGCAAGGTTTGCAGAAGCTGCGCATATGGCATAGGTGGAGTATCAAACTGACGGCTTGCCATAGGAGCCCGATTCTGATATCTTTTATACCCCTGATTATTCTGCTGCTGAGGTTGTTGCGGCTGCGGCTGCGGCGGAGCAGCTGGAATGTTTATGCTAGCAATCTGAGGCTGAGGGCCCTTGCCCTTTCTCCTAGCGTTAGTGACAGCACTGGCATCTCCCTCTCGACGCTTGCCAGTATAGGGTTTCTTGCTACTTCCTCCAGCTGAGGATGATTCGCCCTGAATTTTTCCGATCTTTATACCGTTCTCAACATGCTCGCCCAAAGTGATGAGAGCCGAGAATGTTCCAGACATGCCACTGACCAGCTTTTCATAGTAGATTCCGGGAAGGGTAGCCACGAACATTTGTACCAACTCACGCTCAACCATCGGCGGTTGAACCCGAGCAGCCAATTCACGCCACCGCTGGGCGTATTCTTTGAAGCTTTCATTGTTCCGCTGTGAGAGATTCTGAAGCTGAACCCGGTTGGGAGCCAAGTCGCTATTATATTGATAGTGGAGGACAAATGCTTCTGCAAGATCTTTCCAGGTGCGCACAGCAGCGGGCTCCAAGCCCATATACCATTCGAGTGATGGACCAGAAAGACTATCCTGAAAGAAGTGCATCAGCAACTTCTCATCGTCAGAATAAGCGGACATCTTTCTATAATAAGATCGGAGGTGGACTCGGGGGCAAGTAGTACCCTTATACTTCTCAAAGGTAGGCACCTTGAACTTGTGGGGTACTTTAAAGTCAGCAATCAACCCGAGGTTGGACATGTCAACGCCCAATGTGTTCTGATTTTCTATGCTTCTCATCTTGTCTTCCAGCGCCTTGAACCTGAGTCGAGCCTCGGCATTCAACTCTGCCTCTATACCTCTCTGAGAGAATATATCATCCTGATGGTCCTCCAGCCACGGTTGAGGCGCCACCAAATTTCCTGCGCCAGCATTGCCGTTGACCGGCCCCATGTTAACATTGGCTCCCAGACTACCATTAACGGCGCCAGCCGCGTTGAGTCCGAGATTAGTCATCAGATTGCCGTTAGCACTGCCGTTGCCCCCGGCAGCAGGAACAACGTTCTGTGGAGTATCCCCTTGAGGGGGAGTAGGCACGGCCCCTCCATGAAGTATGCCATTACTGTCAACCCGAGAGATCAGAGGTTGAACCAGAGTACGAAGCTGATCTTGACCATTCGCGACCACCTGCATCAGCTCCATAAAACGATCCATCCGCTCACGGAGCTCTTGAACATCTGACTGTACCTGGTCCATGATTCTTGTCTGATTAGCGCGAGTTGAGTAGCGGTGGATGAGTCTTTGATCAATCCTGGAGATCGGAAGCAGCGCGGAACCTGAAAAACCTGTCAACAATAAAGGTTAGGAAAAGCAATAAGATATACACCATGCAAATATGCTTCATGCAGATGCATGCGTGTGTCTGTGTGCGTGGGAGATTTTTCCCCGATCCTAGTGCCTTAGTGACGGTGCTGATAATAACAAGAGGAAGAAGAAATCCGAGCCCAATCATGGAAACATCAATCTCATATATATATGGAAAGGCCTGGCAAGGCAATACACAGTATCAGCGAGTACAAATCAACAGCATGACCTCAGCCAACAAGTCTGGTGATGGTCAGCATACATCGAAGATCAAAAACAACAGGGATATAACTAGTCAAGTACGACCACGGGCGCGATACTCTGCTAATAACTCCTTTGTCTCTGAATGATCTGGCGAAGTGAGCAACCCTTCGACGAGTAGTTCCCTCTGCCTGATAGTATGCTGAAGCCCCTGAACTGAACTCTCCCAAGCGCCTTCGCCAAAGCAATCTTCCAGCTTCCGCTTCTTAGACTCAAACATCAGCTTATGCTCCTTCAGGCTAGCAATGGCTTTGTTGAGACGGGCTTCAGCGGAGTACCTGCGGGCGGTCTCTTCATCAAACCTCCGCTCACTGTCCTTCACTTCAGTCTCTAGTTTAGAAATCTGCAGCATCAGCTTGTCTTCTCGCTCCTTCCTGGTAGCCATGGAAGTCTTCCAATGCTGGTCGAACTTAGATATTCTCCGGTATGCTTCCTCCAAATGCGTCTTCTTCGTAGCCAGCACATCATTAGCAGCTCTGAAGTCTTGACCTAAGCGTTCCCGATCAGCAATCTGTTTTGCCAAGTCTGCACTCAGCTGGCTCACCGATTCTGTTTGCTTCTTGAGAGCATGCACGGCTTCGTTCCTCTCACTTCGAAGATAAGCTAACTCCTTCTCTAATTCTGCATTTGCCCTCTTCAGTTCATCACGCTCGGCTAATACCTGGTTGTGCTGATGAATAGACACAGTGGTAGGCTCTTCGACTGGTGGAGGACTCTCTGGTCTGACATGAGGGAATGGCATCCCTATAGTGCTGGCTCTGGCTCTGATCCAATCTGAATAAGGTGGATAAGCTTGGTTGTCGCTCTTCCCCAACAAAGACTTTCCTCTCGTGCTGATATTGTTCCACGCATACTGAAGCTTGGACAACAACTCCCCCTCTAGAATACCCGTGAGGTACAGAGATTCCCGTACCTCTTCTTCCTTCGGTGGATTCCTCAAAGCATATGCAAACTGACGAACTAGCAATGATGGGTTGTAGTTGATGCAACCCTTCCTACCTATCAGAGGTACGTTAGGAAACCCACTACAACTGAAGATCATCTCGGTGCCTAACCTGCTTCTGTCAACAAACCAAACAATGTCTTCCGCAGACAAACTCATCAGACGCTCAGGCCACTCAGCTGTGGCTGCAGACAAGACAGAAGAACCCCTCTTGGGCAAATGACTATCAAACCACTTGTACAACAACGGTACGCAGCATGAAACATTCTTCCCTCTCCGGTTCTCATTCTTGTAATGCACTGAATGGTAAACGTCTCCGATCAGAGTAGGGACTGGATTCCCTGAGGCAAAGATATGGAATGCATCAAAGTCTACGAAATCAGGCATACTGGGAAATAGGATGATGCCATATATGCATAAAGCAAGGATGGCGCTGAAGGCGTCCCAACATTTGTCCTTAGCACACTGCTGAGCCTTAGCTATCAGAAACTGCAGAGAGAACCCTGGGACCTTGTTCCAACTTGTTACCACTAACTCAGAAGCGCTCAAATGGAGTGAGGAAGCCAAGCTAACCAGATCAGGCTCAGCATCCATGTGGACAAAAGGCATCTGCATTTTGATAGGCACACCCAACATATCAGCATACTCTTCCAATGTCGGCGCGAGAACGAAGTCATGAAAAGTGAAACACCTCAAGGGAGGATCATAAAACTGCAGAAGAGCATGTAACCCGTTCAACTCAGACGCAGAAGGTTTGTAGACCAGACTAAGCAACTTGCCATAAGACGTCCTGAACCTATCCTTCACAGAATGTCCTGCCAGGGCTATCAAACCAGTCAGCTTCGACACATCGGGGGTCGGGAATTTGTACGCAACAGTCTTCCTGAGAGAAGCCATAACAACAGTAGGAGACGGGAAATCCTGGATCGGGGAAACGGTACCTGCAACACAGACACACGTTAATGGAATGCAGATGAATGCGTAAACTAATGCAAGATGCGGGTATGCAATAATATATCCAGGTGGCTGCTGTGGGGATTCGGTATCAACAGTCACTGATGAGAGGAAACCCCGGTGTAAGACCATTAATCTGATCTGCTGAGAATAACCATCTGACGGGACCGAGATCAAAATTCTGCTCTGACAGGAGTAAGTGACTGATAATAAGGACCCTGGGTGCAAGATCAAGGAACACCTGCTGAAGTCTTCAGACCCCAAATCAAAATCTGCCCTATCAAGAACAAACACACAGCTGCTGATGGGATCTTCAGACCTCACTCAAAATCTGCCCTATCAAGAACAAATAACATCTGCCGATGAGGCCTTCAGACCTCACTCAAAATCCGCCCTATCCAGAACAAACCACTGATGATAACATACTGATCAAAGCCTGCTCTATCAAGAACAGACGAACACCCGATGATAAGATCCTCTGACCAAACTCTTGCTCTATCAAGAACACATCTGTAACTGAGAACCCAACATAACTGATTTGTTGTCAAGAAAACCAGGTAGTCTGAAGGTCTAAGTTTCCTGCAATAAACCCAGTCCCACTCGCAGGTATGGACCTAGACTGACTCAAGGTACGACATCCTATGCGTTCATCAGCGTCACAGACTTTCAAAACTGATGATACGATTCCCAGGAGTGGCATCATCAAGTCCTGAAGAGGCCTCACTTAGCTGAATCACAAATGATCGGTCCCCAGAGTCGACAATCCACCAAACCAGCAACCGTCTCAACCCAAAGGGTTGAAAGTGAAGCCAACCGGATGAACCTCGTCTGAGCGTGGATTTCATGAGACACTAGTGCCTGCAAAGCAAGCACGCGCCCACTAATTTCCACTCTAAGTCTATGGTGCACTCAAGCCTGGGTCTGGCTTCTCACTCAATCAGAACTCCCATCCCACAACAGCACAAATAATCATATTATACTGGAAATAAAATGCGGGAAATAAAGTGCGAGAAGTAAAAATGCGGTAAATAAACGCAACCCAACAAGCAAACACACAAACGATAGGATTGACTCTCTTAAGGGACGTTGGATCCCAAAAATGACTCGCTTTCGGGACGTTGGATCCCTAGGAAACTATGAAGTCCCCAGCAGAGTCGCCAGCTGTCGCTTGCGCGAAAATAAGGTGTCGGCATGACAGAAGAGTCGCCACCTTTCGTTATTTATCCCTCAGAGCGGGAAAGGAAACGATCGGAAAAACCTGACGAAAAGGGGTAAGACAAGGCCATCGCAACCATTGTCTGGGTTCGGGAGTCGGTTACGCAAGGGGAAGGTATTAGCACCCCTCACGTCCGTCGTACTCGACGGGATCCTCGCTTGTTTGTTTACTTGGACGGGTTGGTTATAATCTATCTACCTATCAAGGCTGGCTGAAAAAGAAAAGAAAAATGACTCGGCAAAGCATCGCGCTTTATGCCTACGTATTCCCGTCTGGAACGAGAAATCAGAGTCAACGTAGTTCGGCTAACTACGGGTGAAGGGGGAAAGGTTGCTCGCTAGGACATCGCATCCTATGCCTACGTACTTTCATCTGGTATGAAAGATCAGAGCAAACGTAGTTCGGGAAACTACGGGTTATCTCCTAAAAGAAGTGTTTTTTATTATGTTTGCGATTTCAACCGCACTAGAGACTATGACCTGAGAGTGAATGCGCCGCATGTCACCCAAAGGGTACCATACTAAACATCCAGACTATGGAAAAGAAACTCTCCCACAATCCTTTCTCAGATAGCTTAAGGCTCGTAACGTACGAAAGAAATCATTCATGATTACTGTATCTTAAACTGCTTTGAGATGAGAAGAGAACAGGCCCAACTAGGAGGGAGACTATCAAGTCCTACTGTTGTCATGCCATGGATTCATCCTATGGTTGAGGTTTGAACAGGGAACTCCTAGATGTTGTCATGCATAGGTTTCAACCTAAAAGTCTATCATCAAGTCTTCATCAGAAGAAATGAGAGTCCTAAGGGATCATGTCAATGATACACCAAACATACAAAAGCATCAGCTTTAACAGTAAAATGCATGCAATGCAAGTGAGGGAGGAAATGTGTGTGGGGCTTCAGCCTCCACAAGCTCGTCTCGACCTCAAGCCAGTCATGGAATAACAGTAGTCACATTGAAATAAACAACATGCTATCAAGCAAAAACAGTAAACTGTAATCATACAGACAAAAGAAATGAAATGCTATCAAGCAAAATAAACACATGGGCAAGGGAGCTGGGCTCTACCGAATACCCGCAAGCAAAGCCAGGCAGTAACAATACAATCAGGTGCACTCATGCTCTTAGACTGAACTTATTCTAAATGGGCTTAGTCTAATGCAACAGACAAATCAGACAAAACACACAATACATCAAAGAAAACAGAAGAAAGCCTCAGCTCCTCCAGCAGCAACCCAGTCTTCAGACTTCAGAGATCACTTGCTTTCCAGGTATCAACCCTACAACATGAGTACCAACTCATCTTCTCCCTTGAGCTTCAGCTCCTTTGATCAGCTCCACCTTCAGGCTTCACTATCTTCAAGGAATCATCCTCTTCAAGGCCTCAGCTTGATCTTCACAGAGTCTTCAGACTTCAATAATCTTCAAGGAATCATCCTCTTCAAGGCTTCAGCTTCTATCTTCAATGGCTCAAATGCTCCAGCAAACAAGATTCAGTCAATAAGATGAGGTGAGGATGTTGCAGTGCTCACTGACTTCCAAAGGATGCCATTGAGAACTTAACATCAAAGGAAAGGCTCTCTCAAAGTTCTACCTTATAGGGCAAGGTCACTAATCCCTCCAAAGGAGAGAGGTGAATACCCTTAAGGGACTCTATGTCACAGAGAAGAAAGGAGGTGAACAAGACACTCCTTGTTTATTGAACAAAGTATTCTATCTAGGGCTCTGCCTATGCACCTATAAACCTATAAACAAAACAAACAAAAGCTATGCTAAACTCCTCTGCAAGGTCTTCAAAGCTTCCATGATGATCCACAAGGTCTTCAACTCAATCTTCAAAGCTCACACACTCAAAAGAGAAGGAAAGAAAACACAACAATACAACTTATGCCTTTAAGCAACACACATACTATCCATACATTCAAAAATCAATGAAAAATACTAAAACACCATGCAATATTCTAGTAAAATTCTAGGGGATTCTATACATACTTACCCTTAACCCATATATTCCCCATACACTAATTTGGCCTATAAACCCCAAAACAATTTGGTTCAAGTCTACCTACACAACCTAAAACCCTAATTAGAGCACCTAAATGTCTAACAATCAAACTACATCAAATTTTACTTCTAAAATCAAGGGATAAATCCTACATGAAACTAGGGTTCAATATCTAATCACACAAAAAAGAATGAATTAAAAAACCTAAGGGAAGGTCCTAAAACAATTCTTGCAAGATAAGGTACAAACTAAAAGAAATAAAATACCCTATTTAAAAGAAAATACCACCATTAATTCCATATTAAAAATAAAATTTCATTTTTATTTTTATATTTTTCTACACAAAATCATCTAATCATAGAAAAAAGAATGACCAAAAAATCATCATTTATCAATTTGTAATGAATTTTTAAAGTTCATAAAAAATGTAAAACAATATAAAAATAAAAAATAAAGAAAATGAGGGAGGGGTGTGAATAGCAACACGCGCCAGTTCATTTCAATGGGCCAGAAATTGGGTGGGTGCGAATAGGAAAGCTGGACGAGGCCCAACGCCCTTCACTAACTGAAACGCGGCGTTTTGGCCGTTTGAATCTCCCTCCAAATCTGAACGAATCTGAGTCGTTGGTTGGGATGAATTAGTCAATTATTCAAAGGAAATGGACGATGGTGATTACGTCTTCTCCAACGAGCCAAACTAGGGTTTCAGACCCAGCTCCCATGCAAGCAGCTTCTACTCCATGTATCTCCCTCAACTCTCAATCATTCCTCACGATCCAAACATCAAAATTCATCTACTCCTCTCCCTCTACACAACCACGGTGCTAGAATCTTCTAATTCTCCCTCAAGAAGAAGATACGAAGGCTGCAAGTCTTGTCCTCCATTCTTATGCTCTGGTTTGCATGGTTATGAAATGATCTCATATTAATCAGGATTATACCTCATGCTAAGGGGATCATGCTGAGCTAAAAACCTAAGAATATAGTGGCCTAGGGTGCGTGTTCTTGATCTCCAAAGTTTCATGCCAAAACTTCAACCTCCATGAATCATGCTCAAAGTCTCAAGATCTCATCATCTAACTTAGCCTATCCATTCTATGCCTAAATCATGGTATATCTACACATAATTAAGGTGAAAAGGAGAAAGAAAAGAACCTGTCAAGAATGAGAAGGAGGTGATGCTATGGCACGATTCAAGCCTTGTAACCTCTCCACAGTGATCTTCCAATGGTGCTTTACTTTCTGTATGCAAAATCCTTGAAGATGAGAGCTTGTAGTAGTGACTTTTCTCTTGAAATGCAGTTATGGTACACCTTGAAACCCTAGCTCGAATCTCCTTCTTCTCTCCTCAATTCTTCCACTTTCACCAACCTTTGAACTCTCTTCATGGCCCTCTTTAAATAACAAGTCATGGAAGAAGCTAGAATCACCTAGATCTTTCTAGAAAGTATTGAAAATATCACCACATGAGAACTTGGAATATCATGATATCTTCTTTCATACCTTGCCAAAATCCCTTGAATATGTCTTTACATGAGATATTAAGTGTGTATGAAGGAAATCAGCCTTTACATTTGGCTTGTGTAAGGTTTTTCAACATTGCCTTATAATGCAAGTAATAGGTTTACAAAGAAAGTCCCTTTTTTAGGCCTCAAATGGAAAATCTATTTGAACCAAAGTTCTCAAAATAATGTTTCCAATCAAAATGATATATTGGATGACCTATTTTGTGTTAGACTAAGGCACGGATCTAGAAGGGGGGGTTGAATAGATCCCTTTTAAAAATTTGAGTGGCGCTACCAATAAAATTGGTTTTCAAAATTGTTTTCAAATGCGGAAGCGGCCTTGGAAAATATAGTCTAAAACGAACAACTATTGGAGAGCCGGATATGCGTCAAGCAGATGAATTTAAGACGATAACGGATAGTAAATCACTACACACTTTTATGCAAAACTCAGATGTGATTCACTCGTACTATTTCCTTATTCCAATGATCAAAAATTACACCAAAACTAGCAGCAAAATTAAGGCAATTTTAGTTCAGCACTTTTGTCGAACAGTTGGTGTGCACAAATACCTTAAATGATATTTGTGTTGAATGAGTGATTGAAAAAGCCTTAGTACAGTATTTCTATTGTACTTAGTAGTTAAAAAACAGTGTTTCACCAACTCACTCAATCAATACTACAATTTGACAAAATCACTTATTCTAGAATCACTTAATTTTTAAGCTGTAATTGAAAATGCAGAAAATAAAGGAACACAAGATTTGATGAGGCAGTTCCCCCAGTCGTCCTCGCGTTGGGGTACGTCTGCCCTCAATTCTACAATGAGAATTGAGATATGTATTGAATAGATATCACCTGTTTGGTAGAACAGTTATACACAAGAATCGATAGACAATTGATACAAACAATCTTAATGTTGCTGATAATTTCTACCACTTCTTGCCCCTTGATTCAAGATGAATCAAGTCCTCCAATTTGATGTGAATGACCTCCGATTGCAGCCACCTTATTGACAACTCTTCCGTTGATCAAACCTTCGGCACGGCTGATCTTAGACACACCCAAATTGAACCCGGAACGTCTTCAACCTTTCAACGCCCTAGCTACTAGATTGATCAACCTTCCGCTAATCAATCACCTTCGCACTCGCTTGATTGTTGAACCGACGATTCCGTAACAAAAGCCTTCAAAACCTGTAGTCTTGATAGGTAAAACCTCAAAGGTTTTCTCCCAAGAAACACCTGCACCAGCTTCCACTCGAACCGGATCTTCAATCACGCGTTCGAACCTTATCACCGTCGAGCAAACCACAAACCGCAGCAAAAAAATTGATTATCTGTAATTTGAGGATTTGTGAGTTGATTGAACGATGAAGATGAAGAACACTGATGCACCTCTTTCACGTTTCTTGACCTGAACACTTTCTCACAATGCTTTCAAAAATGTTGGTTGTTAAAATTGAAAAGACAGCTATTTATAGTAATATACAAAACAGACAGTTGACAGATCAATGAAACATAGCAGAATTTCTGTTTCTGCGCGCGAACGGTCGACCATAGGGTCGGCGTGCGCTGAGCCGTGTGACACTCAAACTGTCATGCGCCGAGTCAGCGGTCGACGCATGATCTTCATGCGCTGAGCCGCCTGATTCTTAAACCTGCATGCGCCAAGTTAGCGGTCGACGCATGGTTCCATGCGCTGACCCGTGTGAACTGAATGAAACTGTGTGCTGACGGTATGGTCGGCTCATGGTTCAAAAATCTGCAAAAACATAAATTTCTACAGCTTTTTGTGCATTACGACATTGTAAAAATTGAATCATAAGTAGCGTGAATGATTTAAACGAAAGAAGGATATCTCTTAGCAAGTTGTCATCATCAAAAACCAGAGGCACGCTTGTGTTGGTAGATACTTTGCCTTCACATTCTCCCCCTTTTTGATGATGGCAACCTACTGTTACGCAACACGTGATAGGTATAGGTATGCTCCCCCTTTCTTTTACAATTATAGCGGTCGAAATCATCGTCTATCTACTGCTCGGTTCTCCCCCTTTGACAACATCAAAAAGAGGTAAACTCGTGACACAATAACAACACATTGAATCATGCATAAATGAGATACCAACAGATGAGAAGTAAACAACAGTTATACATACGATGGAGATAACAGTTAATAGATTACAGAACCACAAAAATGTCATGATAGCAACATAGAAGTAAGCAACAATCATAGTGAGTTTGGGCAGAAAAGCAAAACACAACAAACAAAATGAATGCAAGCCAAAACAGGAAACAACAAATGACATATGAGCGCATGCTAATAGCCCCGTCCACGTCCGCGACCACGACCACGCCTGTCATAGTAATGAGGATGGCGTTGGGGAGGAGCGAGATCAGTAAATTCTTCTGTGATGTTATTCAAAAAGTCAAGACTGTCGACAATGGCGCGCTCTTCAGCTTGATGACAGTGAGTTAGAGTCTCGAATCGAGCGTCCAGCTGAGTCGACATTCCACTGATCCGTTCATTTTGGTTATGCAGTTCAGAACGAATTTGTGCCATTCTTTCATTTTGATCCCTCATGAATTTTTGCTGTTGTTCCTGCATATTGGTCATAAAATTTCGCTGTTCCAACTGCATCGACTGCATCATTTCTAAAATCTCCGAATTGTTTGACGGTTGTTGAGGAGAAGGTGGGTCTGCAGTGCTTGGTTGATACGGCTGATAGAATTTGCCAAGGGTGGTCCACCCGGTGTATTGCCATTCACCCCAGCCTTGGTTATTCTCCTCATCCTCATTTTCCTGTTGGTTTGAGTAGGCAGACCAGTTATTGTGTTGATTGTCATCTTGATATGTTTGTTGATAGTTTTCAGAAGGCACGTATGGTTGATGACCTTCATTAATATCGTGGTCCAGCTGAGTCTCATCAGCGGTTTCTTGTGCCTCTCCTGCATTGTCACCTTGATTGTCTTCATCTTCACTTGAGCTTCCTTCTGCTTCTTCATCTTCTCCACCCTCTGACTCATCAGCACTTTCTTCACTCGAGGAGGCAGCTGCAGCCATGGTTGAGCGCCGATAAAATCTGTACTTTTTGAGCGACTGATCCCACACATATCCCATCATAGCAAAGACCTTTGAACTGAACTCTTTATCGGAAGAAATTGGAGTATACGGAAAAGACGGGTAATTGATACCTGCAGAGTTTAAAGCTTCCTGAATGAATGAGCCATAGGCGAGCGCGGTGCCTCGCTTGGAGTCTCTTAGTTCATACATCCGGCTTGTAATATAGTACGGCCAGTTAATTTTAATGCCGTGACCTAGTATATGGATGAGATGCACTTCAGCTTGTTCGACTCTTGACAAACCACCTTGTTTAGGCCGCAGAATGCGCGCCACAATCCATTGAAGGATCCTTGGAGATGATCTGAGTTTTCCGGATGTGACGGACCTCGGAAAAGCCGCACTGTTTACAATGTGCTCCGGATAAGGCCTCTTGAGCATATTATTCAGTGCTTTGTTATACTCATAACCTTCAAGAGTTTTAGAATCGGTCACTTCGGCTAGGGGAGGTTCACCATCCTCTACAGACATATCAAAATACTTACTCCAGAATTCAGTATTTACAGTCACTTGAGTTGTTCCAATATGGGAATGAAAGTTTTCTCCGTGAAATTTATCATTCAATTCAGAGTAAAAGACACGCACCAGATCTTCGCTATATTGTACATTGCATTCAACAAATCGTTCAACACCATGATAAGTAAGAAAGTTCATGAACTCACCCAGATGCATGCGTTCAGCAACCAGTTCATAGAAGGCGTGTTGTCGAACCACTTTCCTCTTACCAATGTCTTTGTTAAAGTTTTCCCGACGAGACGGATGAACCAGGGATTCTGCAGTGATTGGCACTGTTCCGGAGGTTGACCCTCTTGATCTCTTTCTTGTAGGTCTAGAGGAAGAAGCCATGGGTATAGTTTTGTGGGTACAAGGAACTCTTTACCAATGTGATGGAGAATGAAGAGTTTTGAGATGAAGGATTTTGAATTTTGAGAAGAAGGAGAGAGATAACCCGTCAAGTAATCAGGAAAACTGGGTTTTTGCGCGAGCCGTCGACGGTAGCTTCTGCATGCGTCGACGCATGCTTCAGATTTTTCACCAGATACAAAAGTTAACAGGGTGCGCCGACCGCTGCCCTGTTATGGTCGACTCAATATGCAACAAACAGCAGATTTTTGTATTTTACCATATTCAGAGGTACATGCTATGCAAAAATGATGTCATGACATATAAGAAAAAAAAATATCTATATACATATGCAGTAGATGTCATACAAATTTAGCGTAGTATAAGCGATATGATTTGAGATCAACAGGATTATCAAACAAAGAGAGAGAGAAAGAACAATATCACCTTGATGCCTGATTTGCTTGATACACAACATACTTATACTTACACGAATATCAAATTGTTAGAAGTACAACAGCATGATTATTTGAATGAAATAAGATAACATCAGCAAATATTATTCCCGTTCCGAAATGTCGAGGATGCCAAGTTCTCGGCGGATATGAAAGAAAGGTTCCGTTGCTAGCGGCTTTGT
This sequence comes from Lathyrus sativus, assembly GCA_963859935.3. Lineage (NCBI taxonomy): Eukaryota > Viridiplantae > Streptophyta > Magnoliopsida > Fabales > Fabaceae > Lathyrus > Lathyrus sativus. Next base: position 194,110,672 of record OZ012740.1, read on the forward strand.
GAAAATGTCCGCTAGTTGGTTTTTAGTGTCAACGTGTTCAAATACAACATCACCTTTCTCAACATGGTCCCTAAGAAAATGGTGTCGAATTTCTATATGTTTAGTGCGAGAGTGTAATACGGGATTTTTGGTAAGGTTAATAGCGCTAGTGTTGTCACATAGGATAGGAATACGTTCAAGTTTAAGATTGAAATCTAGTAGTTGTTGCTTAATCCACAGAATTTGAGCACAACAACTACCAGCGGCAACGTATTCCGCCTCGGCCGTTGATAAAGCAACTGAAACTTGTTTCTTGCTATGCCAACTAACCAAGGAGTTTGAAAACAAATGACATGTACCACTAGTGCTTTTCCTATCCGATTTGCACCCGGCAAAGTCGGAATCGGAGTAACCTACCAACGAGCAATCACTACCCTTAGAATACCACAATCCATACTTCGGGGTACCTGACAGGTATCGAAGAATTCGTTTAACAGCTTTTAGGTGGGATTCTTTGGGACATGATTGGTATCGTGCACACATGCACACACTAAACATAATATCAGGACGTGACGCAGTAAGATAGAGAAGTGAACCAATCATACCTCTATATCGTTTTACCTCTACGTCCTTGCCATTTTCATCTTTATCCAAATTTACGCATGTAGGCATTGGGGTGTCTATGGCCTTGGATTTTGCCATGTCAAATCTCTTGATCAAGTCCAAACAATATTTTGTTTGGCTCACGAATGTCCCTTCTTGGAGTTGTTTAATTTGCAGGCCGAGGAAGTATGTGAGCTCCCCCATCATACTCATCTCTACTTTGTCCTTCTTTTCTTTCCTTTCATGTTGGTCAAGACTCAAGAGTACCTGTTCATGCTCTTGTAGTTTGCCAAACAATGTAGTCAGGTCTAATACCGTAAGATCATTTGCCTCTTTGATGGCAGTCACTTTCGGCTGCCATTCCCTGCTAAGACATCTCAAAACTTTATTAGTAGCAAGATCATTGGAAATAGGTCTTCCTAGTGAATGTAATCTGTTTATGAGATGAGTAAATCTCTTTTGCATGTCAGCAATGGTTTCCCCTTGCTCCATGAAAAAGAGATCAAACTCTTGTATAAGAGTGTTGATTCGAGCCAACTTAACATCGTTTGTCCCCTCATGGGCAATTTGTAGTGCATCCCACATAGTCTTAGCCGTAGGGCAATGGGATACACGGTAGTATTCATCTACACCTAATGAGGAGATTAGAATGTTCTTAGCTTTCCAATCGTAATTATACTTTCGCTCATCGTCGTCGGTCCATTGTGCTTCGGGCTTTGGCACAACTTCGTTATTCTCATTTGTCATGGTTATTTCAATCGGACCATTGAGAATAACGTTCCATATCTTTCTATCTATGGAATTAATGTGCACCCGCATACAGTCTTTCCAATAGCTATAATTTTCACCGTTAAAAACGGGAGCTCTATTGTACGCCCCTTTTGGTTCGTTAGCCATTATTCTATCAATGTTGTATTTGAAGCACCGGAGAACCGGAGCTCTTGATACCACTTGTTAGACTAAGGCACGGATCTAGAAGGGGGGGTTGAATAGATCCCTTTTAAAAATTTGAGTGGCGCTACCAATAAAATTGGTTTTCAAAATTGTTTTCAAATGCGGAAGCGGCCTTGGAAAATATAGTCTAAAACGAACAACTATTGGAGAGCCGGATATGCGTCAAGCAGATGAATTTAAGACGATAACGGATAGTAAATCACTACACACTTTTATGCAAAACTCAGATGTGATTCACTCGTACTATTTCCTTATTCCAATGATCAAAAATTACACCAAAACTAGCAGCAAAATTAAGGCAATTTTAGTTCAGCACTTTTGTCAAACAGTTGGTGTGCACAAATACCTTAAATGATATTTGTGTTGAATGAGTGATTGAAAAAGCCTTAGTACAGTATTTCTATTGTACTTAGTAGTTAAAAAACAGTGTTTCACCAACTCACTCAATCAATACTACAATTTGACAAAATCACTTATTCTAGAATCACTTAATTTTTAAGCTGTAATTGAAAATGCAGAAAATAAAGGAACACAAGATTTGATGAGGCAGTTCCCCCAGTCGTCCTCGCGTTGGGGTACGTCTGCCCTCAATTCTACAATGAGAATTGAGATATGTATTGAATAGATATCACCTGTTTGGTAGAACAGTTATACACAAGAATCGATAGACAATTGATACAAACAATCTTAATGTTGCTGATAATTTCTACCACTTCTTGCCCCTTGATTCAAGATGAATCAAGTCCTCCAATTTGATGTGAATGACCTCCGATTGCAGCCACCTTATTGACAACTCTTCCGTTGATCAAACCTTCGGCACGGCTGATCTTAGACACACCCAAATTGAACCCGGAACGTCTTCAACCTTTCAACGCCCTAGCTACTAGATTGATCAACCTTCCGCTAATCAATCACCTTCGCACTCGCTTGATTGTTGAACCGACGATTCCGTAACAAAAGCCTTCAAAACCTGTAGTCTTGATAGGTAAAACCTCAAAGGTTTTCTCCCAAGAAACACCTGCACCAGCTTCCACTCGAACCGGATCTTCAATCACGCGTTCGAACCTTATCACCGTCGAGCAAACCACAAACCGCAGCAAAAAAATTGATTATCTGTAATTTGAGGATTTGTGAGTTGATTGAACGATGAAAATGAAGAACACTGATGCACCTCTTTCACGTTTCTTGACCTGAACACTTTCTCACAATGCTTTCAAAAATGTTGGTTGTTAAAATTGAAAAGACAGCTATTTATAGTAATATACAAAACAGACAGTTGACAGATCAATGAAACATAGCAGAATTTCTGTTTCTGCGCGCGAACGGTCGACCATAGGGTCGGCGTGCGCTGAGCCGTGTGACACTCAAACTGTCATGCGCCGAGTCAGCGGTCGACGCATGATCTTCATGCGCTGAGCCGCCTGATTCTTAAACCTGCATGCGCCAAGTTAGCGGTCGACGCATGGTTCCATGCGCTGACCCGTGTGAACTGAATGAAACTGTGTGCTGACGGTATGGTCGGCTCATGGTTCAAAAATCTGCAAAAACATAAATTTCTACAGCTTTTTGTGCATTACGACATTGTAAAAATTGAATCATAAGTAGCGTGAATGATTTAAACGAAAGAAGGATATCTCTTAGCAAGTTGTCATCATCAAAAACCAGAGGCACGCTTGTGTTGGTAGATACTTTGCCTTCACATTTTGGATTCCTAGATCCTCCAAACCAATTTTCAAATTCAACTTTTCAAACTTATATGCCATTTTTAGTTCATTTTTGACCAATCATGTAACTTCATGCTATGAGCTTTTCCAACAATTTGTGACCTTCTTTATAGACTTAAAATCACATTTTGAACAACTTTCATGTTTTGAGTTTTTTCATTTGAGGCTTGGAAATAGGAGTTTTAGGCATTGGCTAAAATGACCTATAACTGACAAATGACCAAAATACCCCTGTCTTGTTCAAACCATAAGTTGAGTTCCACAAATCCTATCAAGGACTTCTACCACTCAAATTAAAGCTAAGAAGATGCCCTTCAACATTCATGTTGACCAAGAAATCTTAGGAATCATCCTACTAGGGCAAAAGTTGTCTGCAAGTTGGGTGACTTTCAAGGACCCAGATTCACACACCTCAGCTGACCTGTAATTTGTCAAAACCATAACTTGAGCTCTGTAACTCCTATCAAGGACTTCCACCACTCAAATTAAAGCTAAGAACAAGCTATACAACATTCATGTTATGGGGAAGATGAGATATCAATCACATCTAGAGCTAAAACTGCCTGGAAGATAGGGATCAAATTAGGGTTTTTTCACTGACAATCCTTGGAAACCCTGACTTGAAACTTCTCAAACTCCTCAATCATGATGAGTTGGTCTAGGAATCATCTTTATAACATCTCTATGCATCATCCCATGACCTCATGGCCCTTGGATTGGGTCTCAACCTTCTCCAAATCTTCAGCTGATCTAGGGTTGACCCAGTCAAAACCCTAATTCTGTCATTCATGGTTGAATCTTCTGAACTCTTGTATAATGACTTCTCTGGGCTTCATGATGGCTATTAAGACATCTCATAGGCTTTCTCAAAACATCAAGTTCATTCTCAAAGTCTCAGAATCATCTGAGGAGCACCCACAACTCTCAAGCTATGAAGCACACATCCTTGGTTTCAACCCACTTCCTCTGAGGTTCTCTTGAACTGTCTGATGAAGGTATCAACTTTCAAACACTCAGTGAATAAATAATTGTTGGTCAAATTTTGGGGTGCAACACACATCTAACATACAACATACTCAAAAATCAAAGCCAGATTCAATACCAAAGGATCACACCAAAATCAACAAAACAGATGACCAATTATGCAAAATAAAAGAAATTACATAAAAGAGAAAAATGCAAATTAAATTGAAGAATGCATGAAAATGCATTTTATTGATTCCAGAAAATCACAAATTTAATCAGGAGCATGGAGATATTTTTAAAATATTTTTTGGATCAAAAATGGATTTATTGTGATTTTTGGAACCAATAAGCATTAAAAATAAAACAAAATGAATAAAAATAAATCAAAGCGTAGGAAAATAAGAGAGCCATTGGATGCATGGACTGGTCAGCTGATCTGATGCTTGAGGGAGTGCCATCTCATTTAATGAAACGGAAGCGTTTCAGTCTTCAGAAGTCAACAAAAACAAATAAAATGTGGTCGTTGGATGCGTGGAAGAAGTCGTTGGTCAAGGCTTGATCTGATGGCTCCTAGTCATCTTCTCCATTCAAACGCAAAAACGGAGGGAGATCATATGCGGTGGCCGGAGAAGACCTCCGGTCGTCTTCTCCGGCGAGGTGATGGTGCAGGCAACCAAAAACTACAAACCTTATATCAATTCCACTCAAATTTCCACGTAGGTTACGAATCTCCTATCCAAAACACCTAACTCTCAACAGGTTTCAAAATTCGCATCAAAGTTCAGAAATCACATCCAAATTGATCATCACCAATTCCAAATCTAAAACCATAGGACTGATCCTCATGCTTCATACATCACTCTGATCTATCCAAATCGTGTTCTAGCCTTAAGATCAGGTCAAACCGTGCTCAAATACAAATCACATGTCACCTAAATTTGTCTCTAATTGTCCAAAATTCTGTCCATAAACGATCTACTCCTTAACTAGATCCTAACCACATGTCTACTGCTAACTACATCATGCTAGATCAAGAGGAATTTTGAAGTTTACTAACCTGGTATAGATCCACTAACAGAGGTAGCTAGAGCTTGCTTCTTGCTTCAAAACTCTCCAGACACGATCAGTGATGCAAGAGGAAAAGTCTTCAACCTTCAATTTGCTTTGAACTAGCTTGGAAATGAAAACCCGATTCTCACTTGCTCCCTTGAAATTTCAAATGCAATCTCAGCTTCCACCATGAAATGAGCTCCAACCTGAGTATGGAATCAATGATTTGCTTATATAGAGTGAGTTTGTGGGCTTTTGAAGCTTGAATGAAGCCCAATCCAGCAATTCATGATTTCTGATTTTTCCTTCAAAGTGCACATGACAGTCGTGTATTCTGGCCGTGTAGCTTGCTCTAGAATCTTCTAATCACTTGTAAAATCCCTTGTGAATGAATTCAAATCAAAAGGAAAGCCTGAATTGCCTTGGTGAAGGATTTGGATGTGTAACTTGCACATGAAGAAACCACAAACTTGTGAAAATTGGCCTAAACTCAAAAATCTACCAATTTTATTGTGTTTGAAATGAAATTTCCAATCAAAACAAGTACTCACTTGACATGTTTTGGTCATTTAACCAATCATTTGAATTTCCCCCTTTTAATCCTTTTAAAACTTTCTTTTTCAAGCCATTTCAAACCAAGTCTTGCTATGCGCCCAATCAATCCATCATGACTTCTTGGTTAGCCTAAAAACCACATTTTGAACAAGTTTCATGTTGAACAAAAATCCATTTGACAAGTGCAAGTTGGAGATTTTGACCTATGATTGAATATGGCCTATAATCTCTTTCCCAAAATACCCCTGACTTGTAAACCTCATAACTTGAGTTCTACAAATCAGATGGAATACTTCTAATACAATTTAGAAAGCTAAGATCATGAGGAACAACTTTCATGCTGGCCAAAAATTCAGGTGAACCATCCTTCTAGGTCAAATATAGCTTTGAAGTCAGATGATTTTCACAGACAAATTTCAAAGGCATCTGAGGACTTGTAACTTGTCTGGACCATAACTTGAGTTCTATAGATCCACTTGAGGACTTCTAGTACTCAAATTAAAGTTATTGAGATGCTATACAAGTTTAATTTTTACCAAATATTTAGGTGAAACTTGCATCTTGACTTATGTGGTCTTGAAGTTAGGCACTAAACAGGGGATTTTACACTGAAACCCTAATTTAGCAACTTCCCACTCTCTTGACTCCTCTTGACTTGATCTTGGCACAACTCCACAAATGTCTCAACATATCATTTCATGAACTCCATGACCTAAAAGTAGGCTTTGATACCCTTCAATTGCACAGTTGACCCAGGATTGACCCAGATGAAACCCTAATTGCTTGCACCTCCATTGTGGCTCTTGCATTTGACACAATGACTTGATTGAGCTCTACCATGGCCCTCTAGGAATTCTATGAGCTCCATAAACATCCTCTTCTCATATTCAATACTTCACATCCCTCTGATGGTCTTCAATTGATCCTTAAGTTAGGAGAAAATCTTCATGCAAGTAGTTAAACTCTTAGGCACTCAAATCACCTCCTGATGACTTTGATAACTTCTCAATCTTGAATAAGACCTCTTGCTAGGCTCCTCTTGATAAGAATCACACTTGATACCCTTCTATATGAATGATATCATGATATGCAAATGATATAACTATGAAAATGTTAATGCAATGAAACATAAACCAAGTAAGAAAAGAGGTTGGGCAAATTTTGGGGTGCAACAGTTGCCCCTATTCAAACGGCTTGGACCCGACTGGGTGAAGAGCGAACGGCCTTCAAACAATCGAGGTAGAAGACGGTTGAATACCAAGAAACCCGGAAATTTTCCAACCATAGAAATAAGCTGCGAAAACTACTTGGGGGGAACCACATCCATTACACTGAGCCCAGTTGTTACGGCAACAACTGACCAATCATCTAATAAAACTTTGGATTTCAACATCAACCCCCTGTGTGACGCCACAGGCATCGAATTAACTTTGCAAGAAACAACTCCGTCCACAACTGGACTAAATTCTTCAACACGAGAAGAGACTCCATCAACACGGGTACAACTCGGTCCACCATTGGACTAAATTCGTCAACACGAATAACAATCTCTGTCAATCACAGGTAACGACTCCGTCAACACTGATAATAATCACTGGCGACTTCACTGGGGACAACTCCGTAAATCACGGGTAATGACTCCGTCAACACGGGTAACAATCATTGTCAACACAGGTACAATTCCATCAACACGGATAACAATCTCTGTCAACACAGGTAACAATTCCGTCAACACGGATAACAATCTCTGTCAACACAGGTAACAATTCTGTCAACACAGATCCGTTTGAAGAATACTTTGCTGGGGAATACGAGAAACTTAACCAAACCACTTTGTGGGGAAAATTTTCACCGGGGAAATCACTAGTGATAACTCCAAAAGTTTAAGCCATGAAATCTTTTAATGCTGACGTAACAGCAACCTGAGAAGAATTCCCCTAGGGAAGAAGAGAAACTTAACCAAGCAACTCTGTTAGGGGAGCATGCGATGGGACGAACGTTATCATCACCTATCTCACGCCGAGAATTTGAATATCTAGAAATCCTTCCGAGCAAGAATGCCACTCCTCTATAGGGAACAACACCTGAAACCAAAGAGGTAACCAACCTGGCTTATGTTTCAAAATGCGTATGTTTGACAATGGTGTAATGTTCCATACGGCATGGAAATGCTACGCGTTTGAGTAGATGCAAATATGATGATATATGCAAAATGCAAAGATGCCAAGAGGCGCTTCAGCAAAATAAATGCTGAAGATAAGGCCAAATCCGCTGGGGGATAACCAGGTACCACAGACATATTCCAGTAAAATAAATGCTGGACAGGTGCAACCAACTCCGTTGGAGCTAACCATCTTGTTGGGGAATGGCTCACAAGCTTGACATTACGAACTAAGCTGATGATGTTCATCCTGTCGGAGGAAAAACAACCTGCTGGGGAGAAGAAAAAACAGTCCTGCACGGGGATAATCCTTCTGAACCAAAGACGACTTGGTTATATTCTGCGGGAATTACCCATGTCGGGGATTGATTGCGTACATACCCACTGCTGGGAATGCACCTCCTGTTGGGGACATCCAGATCCACTGGGGATACTCTTTTGGCAGCTTTCCTGGGGATACTCTTTTGGGGAAGACAAACCCCACTTCCAGTAGGGATAAATGCTATCTCAACTCTCTTTGGGATAAGATGTGACTTCCATCTGCTGAAAAGTGATACAATCACTAGGTCACGGGACTCTAGCTGGGGAAACACAAATTCCTTGACTATTTGCTTCAAAGGTGAGAACCCTGCAAAACACAAACGAGACAGAACAAATCTATACAACAAGATCTATCTCGGTTAGCATTCGTGACATTCGCTCAGTCAATTCAAAGTTTTAGCAATTATTGGCAAGGGCCAGCAAGTTTATGTACATGCAAGTTTATCAAAAACATCGGCGTTTTTCACAAACAAAACAGTAAAGAACAAGCATCAAGTACTGAATAACATGCTTTATTGACAACGGGCCTGTAAATAGGCAAAATTTTGTACACTGGATGTAACTCCTGAAAAGAGGAAGTTACACACAAGCAAAATACAAGTATTACAGAAGTACAAAGAAAATTTGTATACATGTCGGCAACGTGGTACAGACGAACACCATGAGCTGATCCTCCTATGACTCGCCTGACTCTGACGCTTTCCCGATACTCGATCTTCGGAAGAGATTGTTTTGGATATACGACCCTCAGGTACTCCCAAACCACTAAGCAACGCAGTATCAAACTCTGACCGCAGTCATTTGCTTTTTCAAATCCCTAACTTTTGCGTGAACCGCCCAGTGCGGGTTTTCAATTCACCGGGATACCCTTTTTTGCCGAAGTCGCGCTTTTCAGGTTTTCAACTTCTCGGGTGTACATTTTTTCTATTTTATCCCTAACTTTTGCCCTAACCTTTTATTCCTTTTTTATGGTTCGCCGGGATGCCCCATTTTTGCCTGGAGTATCTTTTTTCTGTCCAGCGGGTCTCTTTAAGCAAAGTATTTTTTAACTGCGTCCGAGTTCACAGGGGATGTAAAATCCTCACCATCCATGGTGGATAACAATAAGGCTCCTCCAGAGAAAACCTTTCTAATGACATATGGACCTTCATAGTTGGGAGTCCATTTACCCCTGTGATCTGATTGTGGTGGGAGAATCTTTTTCAGTACAAGATCGCCCGTCTGAAAGCTTCGAGGACACACCTTTTTATCATAAGCTTTCTTCATCCGGCTTTGGTACAGCCGACCATATGCTAGAGAAGCCAATCTCTTCTCATCCATCAAACTGAGCTGATTTAATCTATCCTTTACCCATTCCGCCTCATCAAGTTGGACATCGCGCAAAACCCTCAAAGAAGGAATCTCGACCTCCAATGGTAGGACAGCCTCCATACCATATACCAATGAAAAAGGAGTTTCCCCGGTTGATGTGTGTTCCGTCGTACGATAACCGTGCAAAGCAAAAGGCAACATCTCATGCCAGTCTTTGTAGGTCACAACCATCTTCTGAACGACCTTCTTTATGTTTTTATTGGCCGCTTCAACAGCGCTATTCATCTTGGGCCGATAAGGAGAAGAGTTGTGATGTTCAATCTTGAAATTCTGGCACAATTCCTTCATCATCTTGTTATTCAAATTCGAACCGTTGTCAGTGATGATCCGCTACGGGATTCCGTATCTGCAGATAATATCCTTCCTGATAAATCTGGCTACCACCTGCTTGGTAACATTAGCATACGATGCCGCTTCAACCCATTTGGTGAAGTAATCAATAGCTACCAAGATAAAACGATGTCTGTTGGATGTCGTGGGCTCAATCTTCCCAATCACATCAATTCCCCACATGGAAAAAGGCCAAGGTGATGACATAACGTTCAGAGGGCTCGGAGGCACATGAATCTTGTCCGCATAAATATGGAATTTATGACACTTCTTTGCAAACTTGAAACAATCTGTTTCCATTGTCAGCTAATAATACCCGGCTCGTAATAACTTTCTTGTCATTGCATGTTCGCCGGCATGCGTGCCAAATGTACCCTCGTGGATTTCTTCCATGAGCAACTTAGCCTCTTTCTCATCCACACACCACAACAACACCAAGTCGTGGTTTCTCTTGTACAAAACACCATCCGGATTCAAATAGAAATTGCCAGCCAATCTCCTAAGAGTCTTCTGATCACGACTGGATGCCCCAGCCGGATACTCTTGGCTCTTCAGGAAATTCTGGATATCATAATACCACGGTTTGCCATCGGAAGCTTCCTCAATGGCGAATATGAAAGCGGGCCTATCAAGGCGAGAGATAACTATCCTGGGAGCCTCATTCCAGAAGTTAACTTTATACATTGAAGACAACGTCGCGAGAGCGTCTGCCATCTGATTTTCTGCTCGTGGTACATGGTGCAATTCCACCTTATAAAAGAAAGGTAACAACCTCCTTGCATAATTCATATAGGGTATCAGATTGGGCTGACGAGTCTCCCACTCTCCCTTGATCTGGTTCACCACTAGAGCAGAGTCTCCGTACACATCAAGATTTTTGATTCTTAGATCAATAGCTTCTTCGAGCCCCATAATGCATGCTTCATATTCGGCCTCATTATTGGTAACTGGAAAGGTCGATCTGGCGGTGAATGGGATGTGCGACCCATGGGGAGTAGTAATGATTGCCCCTATTCCACTTCCGTATGAATTAACGGCACCGTCAAATATTAATTGCCATTTGGAACCTAGCTCTGGACCTTCATCAGGCAACGGCTCCTCACAGTCCTTCATTTTTAAGTACATGATATCCTCGTCAGGAAAATCAAACCTCATCGGCTGGTAATCATCAATTGGCTGCTCAGCTAGGTACTCTGACAGAACACTACCTTTAATAGCCTTTTGAGAAACATACTGAATATCATATTCTGTCAATACCATCTGCCATCAGGCAATCCTTCCAGAAAGTGCTTGCTTTTCAAACACGTATTTGATTGGGTCCATCTTCGAAATCAGCATGGTTGTATGATTTAGCATGTATTGCCTCAAACGTTTGGTAGCCCAAGCTAGTGCACAACACGTCTTTTCGAGCATTGAGTAACGGGACTCACAATCTGTGAACTTTTTACTCAAGTAATAAATCGCATGCTCTTTACGTCCAGTCTCGTCATGTTGACCGAGAACACAACCCATACTTTTCTCAAGAACCGTCAAATACATAATTAATGGTCTCCTGGCTACTGGGGGTATCAATATTAGAGGTTCCTGCAAATATTCTTTTATTTTTTCAAACGCCTTTTGACAATCTTCATTCCAGGTCACAGCCTGATCTTTTTTCAATAACTTGAATAATGGCTTGCACGCGGCCGTTAGATGAGATATGAACCGAGCAATGTAATTCAATCTCCCTAAAAAGCCACGAACCTCTTTTTCTGTTTTCGGTATTGGCATCTCTTGTATTGCTTTTATCTTAGCAGGATCAACCTCAATTCCTTTTTCGCTAACAATAAACCCCAATAGCTTACCAGATCTCACCCCGAAGGTGCACTTGTTAGGATTCAGCCTCAACCTGAATTTCCTAAGCCTCTTGAACAATTTCAGAAGATTGACCAGATGCTCTTCCTCCGTCTGGGATTTGGCAATCATATCGTCAACATAGACTTCGATCTCTTTATGCATCATGTCATGAAAGAGTGTTGTCATAGCTCGCTGATATGTTGCCCCGGCGTTCTTCAAACCAAAGGGCATCACTTTGTAGCAGAACGTTCCCCACGGGGTAATAAAATTCGTTTTCTCCATATCCTTTGGCGCCATCTTTATCTGATTATAGCCCGAAAAGTCGTCCATGAAGGAAAACACGGAGAATTGAGCGGTGTTGTCGACCAGCACATCAATATGAGGAAGCGGAAAGTCGTCTTTTGGGCTCGCCCTATTCAAATCTCGATAGTCCACGCACATCTGCACCTTACCATCTTTCTTTGGTACAGGTACTATATTGGTGACCCATGAGGGATAAGTTGTAACAGCTAGAAAATCGGCGTCCCACTGTTTCTGAACTTCCTCTTTAATTTTCACGGCCATATCTGGTCTAGTTCTTCTGAGTTTTTGCTTAACCGGCGGACATTCCTCACGCAATGGCAAACAGTGAACCACCATATCAATATCCAAACCAGGCATGTCTTTGTAAGACCAAGCAAAGATATCACTATACTCTCGAAGCATCTCGATCAAACTTTGCTTGATATTACTTTGCAGTGCAGCCCCTATCCGGATATTCCTAACAACTTCTTCGGACCCCACGTTGATAATTTCAATTTCCTCCTGATGAGGAAAAATGATTCTCTCTTCTTGTTTCAACAGTCGAGTCAGCTCTTCTGATAAGTCATCATCCTCAACAATCTCTTCTTCTGCTTGAAATATCGGGTGCTCGAAGTCGAAGCGAGTCATAGGAAGTTCGTGATCGGTGTTGTCTGAAATATGAATCCTGCAATGAGAATGGTTAAATGTTTCAAATAATGCAAACAAAACACATAACCACGTTGCCATTTTATTGTTAAACAAAAACAGGAAAAACAAAGATCACAAAATTTTCATGAGAAAAACGCCTTTATTAATGATTAAACAAAGTACACACATAAGCAAGTAGCCCTGAAAGCAAAATCACTATGCCCCGGGTAGGACACAGGATTATACAATAATCGAGAAAATAAATCATTAATGTTTTGTGGTCACTTGGACAAGTGCCTGGATAGACCAGTTGCATAGGCTCTGTCCTGGCACGCCGGGTTTGATCCACGAGTCCATATCGCAGTCACTATCTCCGTCTTCAGCATCGGAAACAGCATTAGTCGTTTCATAACAGACTCTACCTGGAGTGATCACCACTGGCCCTTTGAACTTTGGCACGCCTGATGCGGAAGATGACGATGTCGGGCGATACCCCAACCCAAACTTGTCCATCTTGACAGGAATTTCCAAGACTTGGCCCCATCCTTTGGTTTTTCCGGCCAGAACCACTGCCTGAGCATCTTTGTAAGAAGACATGGCCACCTCTGGCCCTTTGCTGGGAACATGAGACTTGTCCTTTATCTACAACCCTTCAAAGGCTTGGCATGTCGTCTCATGGATTTCCCCATCCACTTCGACGTACTTGAATGACGAAAGATGACTAACCAGAATGTCCTCCTCTCTGCAAATAGTAACAACACTATCCCCGACCATGTATTTAAGCTTCTGATGCAGCGTGGACGTCACAGCCCCTGCAGAATGTATCCATGGTCGCCCAAGTAAACAGCTGTAAGTTGGATGTATGTCCATGATGTAGAATACAGTGTCAAACACTTCTGGCCCGACCTGGAGTGGCAATGTTATGGACCCAAACACCGACCTTCTGGTCCCATCAAAAGCTCTCACGACCAAGTCACTTGGCGTGCATACGATTCCTCGGATATCTAGCTTCATCATAGCCTTTTTAGGCAACACATTCAAAGATGATACGGTGTCTACAAGAACGTGCGACATAACAGTGCCCCGACATTCCACTGAAATGTGCAAAGCCATATTATGATCCCGACCTCTAGGCATCAAATCAAAGTCAGTAAATCCCAGGCTGTGTCCGGCATTCACATGCGCCAGTACCCCCTCAAGCTGATTAACAGATACTTCCTGAGGTACAAAAGATGTGTCCAAGATTTTCAACAAGGCATTCTGATGGGCCTCGGAACAAAGCAACAAAGATAGTATTGAAATTTTGGAGGGCGTCTGCTGCAAGTGTTCCACAATCTTATAGTCGCTTTTGCGAATCAACCTCATAAACTCTTCTACATCCTTGATCGATGTTTCTTTCTCTTTCACCTGGGAAGGTCCTCCTTCATTCACTTTGGCTTTGCCTTTAGCAATCCTCTCAGCCTCGACTTTAGGTGAAGTGAAAATTCTACAACTGCGGGTCATGCCTCCCGCTCCAACAAGATTGCCCACTGCCCCTGCCGGCTGGCTATCCACCTCAATCTTTTCCCCATTGCAAAAAGCTTCCAACCCATAATTCCACGGAATGGCTTTCGTACTTTCATAAGGAATGGGCCCTGTTTTCGTTATCGTGATAGTTGGCCGTTTGGCGGGCGCTGATATCGTAATAGTCTTTCGTGGAATTGTAACTGTTGCGACCTCACCTTGCTTTTCAAATCTTACCTTACCAGGTTTCTCAACAGCAGTGCGGTCGAATTGTAAAGTTCCCTCATCAATCATGGCCTGAATACCTCTCTTCAAATCAATACAGCCCTCTGGTCGGGTCCAACAATCCAAACAGTACTCATCACATCTGGGGAAGACCCCTCCTTTTAAAAATCTGCTTTTAACATAGCTTAAAGGCGTCTTCAGATCATTTACGTCCATAACCAAATCCAAATCTTCTTCTGTCAGAATAGCATTCGCTCCATGATTCGGCATTGGTTGTTGTACAATATTGGGACCATCATGACTGAAGTTAATAACTTTGCTATCAATCAAATCTTGGACTTTGTGTTTAAAAACATGACAACTCTCGATATCATGTTCGGGTGCCCCAGAATGAAATTCACAATGCTTACTAGCATCATACCCGTAAGGAAGCGCTCCTGTGGGCGGGTCCAACGTTCTCTTCTCAACCAGATTCAAACCTAACAGCGTCTGAAGCAGTTCTGCATACGTTGACGGAGGTGTATCAAATACCCTATTTGGCTTCCCATTCTGAATCCTTCTCTGAGCAGGATTATGCCTTTGTTGTTGTTGTTGTTGTTGTTGTTGCGGTTGTTGTCGTTGTTGTGGTATAGGGATCATCATACTAGCAACTTGTTGTTGAATATACTGATTCCTACCTCTACCTCGTCCTCGACCACCATACACTGCGCTGGCGTCTCCTTGTCTTTTACCACCAAAGGCCTTTTTTGCACCTCCAGCTGAGGTCGATTCACCGGCTTGAATCTTACCAATTTTAATGCCATTTTCAATTTGTTCTCCCATGAGTATCATGTCAGAGAAACTACCCATCGAGCAATTGAGCAATTTATCATAATACATCCCAGAGAATGTTCCAACAAAAATATCAATCAATTCCCTTTCAACCATAGGTGGGTGTACCCTTGCCGCCAGATCACGCCAACGCTAGGCATACTCCTTGAAACTCTCCCCGTTCTTTTGTGAAAGACTTTGAAGCTGAACCCTATTTGGTGCAAGGTCACTGTTGTATTGGTAGTGTTTGACGAAAGCATCAGCCAACTCTTTCCAACTTCCGATCTGTGCAGGCTCTAGTCCCATGTACCATTCCAGCGATGGTCCTGACAAGCTATCTTGGAAAAAATGCATAAGCATCTTCTCATCATCAGAGTAAGCAGACATCCTCCGGTAATATGAACGCACATGAACCCGGGGGCATGTATCCCCTTTATATTTATCGAAAGTGGGAGCTTTGAACTTCAATGGCACCCTCAGCCGAGGAACCAGCCCCATGGTAGCCATGTCCAAACCTGCAGAGTTTTGATTGGCTATACCTCTTATCTGCTCTTCCAGCATTTTAATCCTCCGATCATTATCAGTGGGACCCTCAAACCCCATGTCTTGCCCAGAAAAGGCATCTTCCTGACGATCTTTGTCCCAGTACGGACCCTCATTACCATACCCGTTATAAGCAGCATTACGACCATGACCATGACCACTTTGGAAAAACCTGGGGTCATACCTCAGATTGCTGAGCTCTTGATTAGCAGCCGCTGCCCCAAAGCTAGTATTGAAAGGACCCACCCCAGCACCATTGGTATTCACATTGCCAAACCCAGCATTGTCGTAGCCATTATTACCATAACCTTGATTGTTATCGCCAAACCCTCCGTTGCCGAAGCCCTGATTATTAAAGCCATCATTGCCATCCCGATTGCCAAAGCCAAAATCCTAATTGTTGTCACCGAAACCAGTATTGATACCAACATTCCTGTTGGTTTCCACGTTCCCATTACCATTATCAGCATTTCTGTTACCAGCGTTGCCGTTGCCATTGCCAGTACCAGTCTCACCAGCATTTGGTATCACTTCCTCCCTGCGAGGGGTCTCAACACGAACAGAGTTATATTCAGTATTACCAGCCACTCGCGCCAGCAGCGGTTGCACCAGAGTTTGAAGATGTTCCTGGCCCTTGGCCACAGCCTCCATAGTCTGCATGAATTGGGCCAACCTATCCCGGATCTCCTACATTTCAACTTGTACCTGATCCATGATCTTCTTACTGTTGCTTCTTGTAGCGTACCGGTGAGTTCTCTGTTCGTCAATCTTGAAACAACCTGAAAGACGCAAGAGATAAGATTCGAGCTCAAAAAAGTACCTGCCATGCAATATGAAGATGCAAATGCACACATGTAAATATGCAACAGGATAATTCCCCCCCCCCCCCCCCCAATTCTAGTTCCGGAGAATAAGCCATAACGACAATGGAGTCCCAAGTAAGCAAGCGCAAAATCAGAAACCTCATACATAAACAAATGTCAAGAGGCAGAGTACAAAGATACAACTGAATACAACTGAAAAGACCTCGGCCAACAAGCCTGGCGATGGTCAAAATACAAGCATGAATAACAAACTACAAGAGAAAAGCAAAGATAAATCAGGACGGATGGCGCGCCCGGACATCTCCCAATAGCCTCAACGTCTCCGGATGACCTGGTCTGGAGAGCAGTTCCTGTATCAGTAATGCATGTCGCCTAACAGTGGATCTCAGCTTTTTGGCATCCTCTACACAGGCTCCCTTGCCAAAACACTCATCCAGCCTGCATCTCTTGAAGCCAGCCTTCAATTCACAACCCCTCATTTCTTTGACCATGTTGCTCACTCTAAACTCAGCGTCACATCTAAAAGATGCCTCTTCAGAAATCTTTGTATCCTTAGTGCTGAGCTGCTCCTCTAACCGGGAAATCTGCAACTTCAACTCATCTTCATGCTCCTTCCGGCTAGTAAGCGTGGCATTCCACAAAAATTCCCATTTGGAAAGTCGAGAATAAGCCTTGTTCAGAAGCTCTTTCTTAGTAGCAAGCACACTACTAACACCATTCAGGGCTACCCCCACCTTCTCTCTCCTGCTAGTTTCCTCAGTCAAATCTGAACCTAACCTATTAATCATCTCACTCTGCTTCTTCAAAGTGAAGGTTGCCTCACTCTTCTCATGCCGAAGCCGGAAAATCTCTTTCTCTAACTCTTCATTTGCTCTTTGCAACTCTTCCTTTTCAGCCAGCAGCTTGTTATACTTCTCAATCTCTACTGAAGTAGGTTCCTCAATCACCGGAGGATACAAAGGCTCTGCAGCAGGATATGGCATCAAAGAAGTCCTAACTTTCTCATGGATCCAGAGCCGGTAAGGATTATAAGCTCGACTATCACTCTTGCCAAGCAATGTCTTTCCTCTTCTGTGAATATTACCCCAAGCATGCCTCAATCTGACCAAAGCATCTCCATCTAATAAACCCGTGAGATACAGAGATTCCTGTATCTCGTCTTCAACTGGAGAGTCCCTCAAAGCATAGCCAAACTGTCTCACAAGCAAAGAAGGGTTGTAGTTAATACAACCTTTCCATCCAATCAAAGGAACGTTCGGAAAGCCACTGCAACTATATATATAATATTCACTCCGAGCAGGTTCCAATCAAACCAAACAATGTTCTCAGCACACAATCCCATCAATCTGGAAGACCAATCTAAAGTACCAGCAGTATCAACAAAAGGTCCCGTCTTAGGAAGATGTCCCTGAAACCACTTGTATAGAAGAGGTACACAGCAAGAAACATTCTTTCCCCGACGCTTCTCATTCTTATAGTGAATAGAATGATAAACGTCACCCAAGAGAGTAGGCACCAGATTCTTCGAGGCAAGAATAAAGAAAGCATCTGAGTCAACAAAATCAGGCAAGTTAGGGAACAATACAATCCCATAAATGCAAACAGCCAGAATAGCATTGAAGACAATCCAACATCCATCCTTCGCACATTGCGTAGCCTTCTCAACCAAGCAAGAAATATGAAAACCATAAGCTTCATTCAGCTTAACCAAACCTCCGGGGAACTCAGAAACATCTAAACTGACAATCTCAGCAAGCTTAGCCAACTCAGGCTCAGTATCCTCATGAATAAAAGGCATATGATCTAACACAGGAACTCCTAGAATATCAGAATATTCCTCCAAAGTAGGGGCCAAAATATAATCAGGGAACAAGAAGCATCTCAACTGAGGCTCGTAAAACTGCATCAAGGTATACAATCCAGTCACCTTAAACACAGAAGGTCGGCACAACAAAATGAGCAGTTTCCCATAAGACTCTCTAAACTCATCCCTCACTCTCTGATCTGCTAGAGCAACCAACCGCAATACGGAACTGATATCTGGAGAAGGCAACCTGTAAGCAACTGTCCTCTTTAGGGACTCCATGTCTGGCAAGAAGAACACTAGAATCTGAGGGGAAAAAGCACACCTACAACATAAATACACGTTAATGAAATGCAAACATGAAAATGCAAATGCATATGTAGACAGGGGATCAAGTGCAATGCTGAAGAACTGTGTTATGCTGTACTGCAGCTTGAGAACCATCAAATCTTCTCCTCAAACCAAACCAACCACAAAAGAACCCTCATAACCAATTCTCACTGACAGAGACAAACCAGGTATTCTGAGGCCAGAGTTTTCCTGCAGAAAGACCCACCTACCCCTCACAGGTATGTACCTAACTCGCAGACGAGGTACGGCATCCTATGCGGTCATCAGCCTCACAGACTTTCAAGAGCGATGATACGATACCCAGAAGGTATGGCATCATCATCCCTTGAAGAGGCCTCACTTAGCCGAATCCCAAATGATAGGTCCCCAGAGTCGACAACCCTCAAATCCAACAACCTGTCGAGCCCAAAGGGCCAGGCAATATGCCATCAAAGAGAATCTCGTCTGAGTGCAGATTTCGTAGCTAGCTGGTGCGAGCAAAGCAAGCAGGCTAACCACTACTCTCTACTTCTAAGTCTATGTGCACTCAAGCCCAGGTCCGGCTTATCTCTCAAACTAACCCTCTACCCACATCACAACAACAATAATATATAGTACTAAAAGTAAAGACACAAAGATAAATACATACAAAACCCCAGACGGGAAAACAAGCGCTAGGATTGACTCGCATAGGGAACCGTTGGAGTCCCCAGCAGATTCGCCAGCTGTCGCTACTGCGAAAATCGGCGCCGGCCAAGACAGAAGAGTCGCCACCGTGCGTTATTTATCCCAAAAAAAGGAAAGGAAACGCTCAGAGAAAACCTAACGCAAAGAGGGAAAGGAATGGTCATCGCAACCAAATCCTGGATTCGGGAGTCGGTTACGCAAGGGGAAGGTATTAGCACCCCTCACGTCCGTCGTACTCGACGGGATCCACGCTTGTTTTCTATCTAAGGGTATGTTTATCTATCTACTCTAAAGGTCTGGTCTAAAAGGAAAAGAAAGTGACTCGACAAAGTATCGCACTTTATGCCTACGTATTCCCGTCTGGAACGAGAAATCAGAGTCAACGTAGTTCGCCTAACTACGGGTTATGGGGGAAGGTTACTCGCCGAGATATCGCATCTCGTGCCTACGTACTTTCATACGGCATGAAAGATCAGAGAAAACATAGTTCGGGCTACGGAAGACACAAGCTTGTCTGACAGTTTTTTTATCTCCTTATGAAAGGGTTTTCCAGATTAAGGGTCCAAGAGGACAAAAACAGAGTTTGAATGTTTGTTTGAATCTTTTACGAAAGAACTGTTTTTTAGGATGTTCGCAATCTCCGTCGCACTAGAGACTATGGCCTAGGAGTGAATGCTTCGCATGTCACCCAAAGGGTACCACACTAAACATCCAGATCACTGGAGAGAGACCATCCACCAACCTTTTCCCAGATAGCTTAAGGCTCGTAACGTACGACTTCAATTAACCTTATTACTGTATTTTTGAATTGTTTTGAGATGAGAAGAGAAAGACGCCCTAAAACTATGGTTGAAAGGGAATCTACCAACAATTATGATGCGTGGTTTAAAAAACCTAATGTCTGTCATAATTCCCTCTTGCACAGAGGAAATCAGAGATCCTAGGGGAAAACAGCAAAAGAAAGCAAGCAGTAAACAGTAAACAGTAAAATGCATGCTATGCAACAGAACAAGCGAGGCAAGGGAGTCCGGCTCAACCTCAAACCTAAGAAAACAACAGGAAAGGGGATACAAGCTCCACCTCAAACCTAAAGGTAGGAAACACAAGCAAACAGACAATACAACGAAAGAAAAACATAGGAAGCAGCTCAAGCAGTAGCAACAGTCTTCTACAGACAGCAACTTCAATCTTCAACAGCAGCTCTGATCAGCAAGATGAATTAACAGCAAAGAGTCTTCATCTTCAAGCTAGCTCTATCTTCAAGCTTCTTCAATCTTCATCCTCAAGCTCTAGCAAGCTCCACAAGAAGAGAAATCATCATTGAGATCAAGTTACAATGCTAGGAAACCTGATGAAAACCAAAGGAATTCATCAGGAACCAACATGAAAGAAAGTGCATCCTCAAAAGTTCTACTCATTAAGGCATGCCACTCATCCTTCCAAAGGAGAGATGGAGCTTCCTTAAGAGGACATTGCATCATGGGATGAGGATAGAAGCAAACAGTGCATTTTATTTTTGAGGAAAAGAAATGAACTAGTTCTAATGGCTCTTCCTAAAACCCTAATCCTATAAGCTTCTAAAAAGCTCCTAAAAGAGAAAGAAGACTCCAAATTAAGCTCCACAAGCCAAGCCACAGCAGCTACAAGATGTCCAGAAGCTCCTCCAAAAAGGAATCCAAGCACTTCAAGCTCCAAATCCACCAACAAAACCAAACAAAGCAAGGCACCAAAGATGGAACACCACATGCACAACCAACTTGCAAATTCTACCTAAAATAGAAAACTAAGTTGTAAACTTCTAATAAATTTCCTAGGGTAACATGCATATTTTACCAATATAGGGTTCAAATATTAAAGCCTAAATCAACTTCTAGGTCCACTAAACAATTCCTAAGTTGAAGCATGTCAAGGTAAACCACAAATTTGGGAAGGCTCTAAACATCTCACCTAAAACAGAACCTACAATTGTCTTAAAAATCTACTAAAATTCCTAAGGGAGCATACACATCTAACCTAAAACATACTGAAAAATAAAAGCCAGATTCAATACCAAAAGATCGCACTAAAATCAACAAAACAGATGACCAATTATGCAAAATAAAAGAAATTACATAAAAGAGAACAATGCAAATTAAATTGAAGAATGCATGAAAATGCATTTTATTGATTCCAGAAAATCACAAATTTAATTAGGATCATGTAGATATTTTAAAAATATTTTTTGGATCAAAAATGGATTTATTGTGATTTTTGGAACCAATAAGCATTAAAAATAAAACAAAATGAATAAAAATAAATCAAAGCGCAGGAAAATAAGAGAGCCATTGGATGCATGGACTGGTTAGCTGGTCTGATGCTTGAGGGAGTGCCATCTCATTTAATGAAACGGCAGCGTTTTAGTCTTCAGAAGTCAACAAAAACAAATAAAACGCGGTCGTTGGATGCTTGGAAGAAGTCGTTGGTCAAGGCTTGATCTGATGGCTCCTAGTCATCTTCTCCACTCAAATGCTAAAACGGAGGGAGATCATATGCGGTGGCCGGAGAAGACCTCCGGTCGTCTTCTCCGGCGAGGTGGTGGTGCAGGCAACCAAAAACTACAAACCTTATATCAATTCCACTCAAATTTCCACGTAGGTCACGAATCTCCTATCCAAAACACCTAACTCTCAACAGGTTTCAAAATTTGCATCAAAGTTCAGAAATCACATCCAAATTGATCATCACCAATTCCAAATCTAAAACCATAGGATTGATCCTCATGCTTCATACATCACTTTGATCTATCCAAATCGTGTTCTAGCCTTAAGATCAGGTCAAACCGTGCTCAAATACAAATCACATGTCACCTAAGTTTGTCTCTAATTGTCCAAAATTCTGTCCATAAACGATCTACTCCTTAACTAGATCCTAACCACATGTCCACTGCTAACTACATCATGCTAGATCAAGAGGAATTTTGAAGATTACTACCCTGGTATAGATCCACTAACAGAGGTAGCTAGAGCTTGCTTCTTGCTTCAAAACTCTCCGGACACGATCAGTGATGCAAGAGGAAAAGTCTTCAACCTTCAATTTTCTCTGAACTAGCTTGGAAATGAAAACCCGATTCTCACTTGCTCCCTTGAAATTTCAAATGCAATCTCAGCTTCCACCATGAAATGAGCTCCAACCTGAGTATGGAATCAATGATATGCTTATATAGAGTGAGTTTGTGGGCTTTTGAAGCTTGAATGAAACCCAATCCAGCAATTCACGATTTCTGATTTTTCCTTCAAAGTGCACATGACAGTCGTGTATTCTGGCCGTGTAGCTTGCTCTAGAATCTTCTAATCACTTGCAAAATCCCTTGTGAATGAATTCAGATCAAAAGGAAAGCCAGAATTGCCTTGGTGAAGGATTTGGATGTGTAACTTGCACATGAAGAAACCACATTGTAACTTGTGAAAATTGGCCTAAACTCAAAAATCTACCAATGTCATTGTGTTTGAAATGAAATTTCCAATCAAAACAAGTACTCACATGACATGTTTTGGTCATTTAACCAATCATTTGAATTTTCCCCCTTTTAATCCTTTTAAAACTTTCTTTTTCAAGCTATTTCAAACCAAGTCTTGCTATGAGCCCAATCAATCCATCATGACTTCTTGGTTAGCCTAAAAACCACATTTTGAACAAGTTTCATGTTGAACAAAAATCCATTTGACAAGTGCAAGTTGGAGATTTTGACCTATGATTGAAAATGGCCTATAATCTCACTTTCCCAAAATACCCCTGATTTGTAAACCTCATAACTTGAGTTCTACAAATCAGATGGAAGACTTCTAATACAATTTAGAAAGCTAAGATCATAAGTAACAACTTTCATGTTGACAAAAAATTCAGGTGAACCCTCCTTCTAGGTCAAATATAGCTTTGAAGTCAGATGATTTTCACAGACAAATTTCAAAGGCATCTGAGGACTTGTAACTTGTCTGGACCATAACTTGAGTTCTATAGATCCACTTGAGGACTTCTAGTACTAAAATTAAAGGTATTGATATGATCTACAAGTTTCATGTTGACCAAAGATTTATGTGAAACTTGCATCTTGACTTATGTGGTCTTGAAGTTAGGCACTAAACAGGGGATTTTACACTGAAACCCTAATTTAGCAACTTCCCACTCTCTTGACTCCTCTTGACTTGATCTTGGCACAACACCACAAATGTCTCAACATATAATTTCATGAATTCCATGACCTAAAAGTAGGCTTTGATACCCTTCAATTGCACAGTTGACCCAGGATTGACCCAGATGAAACCCTAATTGCTTGCACCTCAACTGTGGCTCTTGCATTTGACACAATGACTTGATTGAGCTCTCCCATGGCCCTCTAGGCATTCTATGAGCTCCATACACATCCTCTTCTCGTATTTAATACTTCACATCCCTCTGATGGTCTTCAATTGATCCTCAAGTTAGGAGAAAATCTTCATGCAAGCAGCTAAACTCTTAGGCACTCAAATCACTTCCTGATGACTTTGATAACTTCTCAATCTTGAATAAGACCTCTTGCTAGGCTCCTATCGATAAGAATCACACTTGATCCCCTTCTATATGAATGATATCATGATATGCAAATGATATAACTATGCAAATGTTAATGAAATGAAACATAAACCAAGTAAGAAAAGAGGTTGGGCAAATTTTGGGGTGCAACATTGATGCCATTTTTATCACTTTTTTTTATTTATTTGGAAGCACCAAATAGCAAAGTTAAATATCTCTGTAATGCCATTTAGTTGCTTTGATCCGCTAAGGTTAACTTTCCAGCAAGGGATTATTGAGAGGTCGGATAATCTTACAGATGAATTGAGTCACTTTCTTCCAGTTTTGAAGTCTCTTCGTGTGTTGAGGAAACACGTAGAGTCAACTCCTAAGCTCATTGAATATACATCTTTTGACGATATAATATAGTTATACTCCAACCTTGTTGAGGATCATGTATTACTCTGGTGTTACTTAAGTTCTTCAATTTTTGACCAGATGATAATTTCTTGGCATTCCTTGCGGATAGGTGCTGAGAAATTTATGACTATCCGTCCTGAAGCTGCAAACCTTTTTTGACATAGAGCAAAAGTCTGAACAGATTCTCATCTTCAGAAAAATCCTCGCTGTGGATTTATGGTGGTCATCCTTTTTTGCCCTCCTCGTTTGATTTACATTATACAAATCAACAGCTTTTAAAATTTTCGGAATCACTTTGGCTACGGAGGAAAGCACCCATTTGGTGAGCACTCTTGTTGCTTCATCACGACACCGCAGATTGAAAAACTCAGTGAATAAGTTCGTTGTTCCTCTGATTAGGGAGTTGTACCTTCAGTCCACTACTTCTGATTTTAATTATACTATTGGTTGTGCCTGGGCGCACATTGGAGCATTGCGCATTCATCTCTTGCTTAGCTATAATGAAGTTGATCCTGCCATGAAGCACTATTGCAAGTACACTCAGCTCGAAGAAACAATATCATCACTTGAACTTGAAATTCAGGGACGAAAAGAGTGTGGGTATTTAGCTGGACAGTTTTTGACAGTAGAAGCTGATAAAAGAAAAGTTGCAAGGAAAGATGGTGTTTTGCTCTGAATCCTGGAAATACAAGAAGTTGATGAAAGAACGTGATGTGTTTAATGACATTATTCAACCAATTCAAGTTGTTGTGTATGGGATGAAACTTGGGTTATCACCTGTTCTATCAAGCGCTTTAGAAAAGAATATCTGAGAATAGCTGGTGATATACTATGAAAAACCTCCAACCGGGCGCTCCATTTTGGTTTACTCTAGTACTGCAAATCAACGAGAAATGGGAATTAAGAGTTAGCAACCATCATTTCCACGTGTTCGAAGGAGAAAGGAAATATTAACTATATCCCGTAATTCACAAACATGTCGGGATGAGAAAGGAAGGTCCTTCAATTCACCCTGCAAGCATATTCGAAGAATGAATAGATTCATCAGACAAAACCGAGTATAATCATCATCATTAATTCAAAGAAATCAGAACATTCATAGCAAATAAAGGCAAACAAGGAAAGAATCAAAACTCCAAGACATGTTTGCATAAGAAAGGAAAGCACATTACTATAGAAAAACAGCCCTGTTTCATACCGAAATGGGCCCTGACACAATTAACGGCAAGTTTTCTTTGAATCTTATAAAGGACATCAGTACACAACGTAAATGGGAGAACTTCAACAAAAATCCTCCAAGCTTGCGACCCTGTGGCTTCAATTAGCTCCAATTTTAGCTTCAAACCCCAAAACCTGGAAATTTCATTCAACGATATTAGAACATACACAGCCACCAATAGAAACCCTAACACCCCAATTAAAAGATCAACAAAACAGAAATCTCCAAATCAAACCCAGAGTTCGCAATCGAACTCCAACCAGAAATCCATTCGAAGAAAACCTAAAATTAAGATAAAGACTTATCTTTTTTCGAGCATGCCGTCGAAAAATCGCCGCGAGACACCGCCCTTCGCACTTGCCATCGCGAAGGAAACCATCCGTCCACACCCTCAAACTCCCGTCATTTGCACAAGCTGCCGTCAACCCTTGCGCCTTCGCCGCTAACCCATCATCGGAATCCTTGCGGAAAAAATGTTGTTACGCCGTTAGTTTCGATTTCGATTGATGAATTAGTTTTCTCGTTTTTTTTCAGGTTTGATTGAGAAATTAGAGAAGGAGATGAAGAAGCTCGAGTAGAAGAAAAAATGAAGGAGCGGACGGAGAAGTTAAAGAGAGGATTGCGAAGGAAGGTGACGAGAATCGAAAGAGAAGGCGGAACGGCGGATTGGAAGGGGAAATTGGGGGGGTTAGGGTTTATTTTCTGATTTTGTATATGTTGTAATCATATGTATGCGCACACACCATAACTATTGTGCACTATCACTCACAACCACACGATCCATCATCTGACGGATCACGCGGTTCACGCTACGCATACCCACGCTACAACTCCTCTCCCTGCGTATCACCATACCACACGCCCATTTTAATCTCCCCACTTAACACTTAGTCCACCCATTAACCTCTACTTAACGTTTTTTAAACTCATTTAACCCTTTAATTAACCTAATCATTAAATTAAAATCAATTATCAACCTTCTAATCAGCTCTTATTTAATAACTAATAAAATCATTTTTCATTCAATAGTCACAAACTTTTTTAATAACCTTTCTCTTTAATATAAATTTAATAAAAAACTATTTTATTTAATAAAGAACTTCTCTACGAACCAGAATTCCTTTTAATAAACCATTATCCCTAAAAAAACCATTTAATCTAACCCATTTAATCATCAAGTAACCTTTTTCTTAAAAATTATTTCATGAAAAGAAAAACATTTTATAATTTAATTAAGTTATATTTATTAAAAACAATAACAAAACTGCTTTATTTAATAAGAAAATAATTTCATAATTTAATTAGTTTACATTCACTTGTTAAACCAATTAATAATATAAAAACCTTTTTTTAATCACTTGTTTGTTTTATTTCTAACTAGCAATTAAATTAATTCATAACCTAAACTTTTAAATAAATAAAACTAATTTAGCCAACACTTTTCTTAAAAACAATCTCACCAAAATAATATAACTTTTAAAATCAATTCATCAATCCAACTTTTCTTGAATCAAATCTCACAAAATCTAAAATAAAGACTTTTCACTAAAATTAATCAATTCGTCTAAAAAACAATCAACATTGAAACTCAATTAATCGTGTACGCCTCCATCTCCACTCGAATACTTACAATTCACACTTTCACACACCTTAGCGCTTTCATGCGTTCGTGTATGCTTATTTATCGTCTTTATCTTCCGCAAATTTATTTTTCGCATTTATCTTATCGCATCGCATTCCGTCCAAAGGAAGAACCTACACATGACTTAACACTTGTGTGTATCGCACCTACATTTGCATCATATTCCCACTTGATCTTTGATCCCATTCAAGTCGATCTTTTAGGACAGATCCTACTCCATAGGAGGACCATCGTCTTTACTTTACAACATAGAAAAAAACAAATCAACTCAACTCCAACTTTTCAAACATTAGAGAAAGATGTTAATCATCTTAAGCGAGATAGAATCTCCACCCCACAACAAATACAATCTCTTACACTTGTGGCGGTTAAATCTCCCTTAAAATGACAACTCATCTTTTCTCCTAAACTCAATCAACCAACTACCCTAATTCCATAGGAACTTTGACCATAGTCAAAGGACTCCTCAAACCCTTTAGGGGAACTACAGATACTCTGATTCCACTCTCGTAAGGATATGTAGGCATAAGATGCGATATCTTATCGAGTATACTTAGAAATAAACCCCTAGGTCTTTCATCCCTTAAGCAGATAATCCATAGCAATAAACAAACATAAAACAAGAGGTTCCTGTAGAGTACTACAGAAACTTAGGATGCTAGCACCTTTCCTAAGTTTAACCGACCCCCGAACCTATAACCCTCTAGCTTGAATTTGCATTGCATTGTGGGAATTTCGATCTTTATCCCTTCCTTTGGAAAAATCAAAGTTCGGTTGCAAAATGAATTAAAGATTCAAACTAATCAATAGTTTGGTATCCGATTTTCACCGCGACACAACCTCTTAGCACATTCAAGCAAAATAAATGAATGGGTAGCACCAATATTAATTATAGAAATCAATTCAACATCATTAATAAAACATGTACCTCTGATCAAGTTATCCGTCTTAGCTTCTTCTGCACCGCTCAAAGCAAACACTCTGTCACTTGTCTGAGCAGCAGTAGCAGTCTTCTTTGACTGCTGACATTGGGTACTGACATGCCCCTTCTCTCCACAGTTGAAGCAAGTCGGAGCTTTGTCTTTGCAGTCATTATCCTTATGACCCGTCTTACAGTCTTACTATAACAATCTCAACATGTATTTAACATACCTGCGCATACTTGTTAGTCATGATAATCACACGTACAACAGTAAAAAGGAAACACGTAAAAAAACGAAGGAGGTGGAATCTTATGGTCAAAAATTAGGGTGCGACAGGTTGAATCTGAATTTGTCTGCTATGAGTGGGAGTATGGTTATTGATACCCCGACTAATGATTTTGTGACTACTGCATTAGTCTATTTGAGCTGCCCTTTGACTATTTATGATAGGAACTTTGTGATGGACTTGGTCTGTCTACCTTTGAATCAAATTGATGTTATCCTTGGGATGAACTGGATGGAGTACAACTATGTTCACATTGATTGTTATAGTAAGACTGTAAGATTTCCTGAGTTGGGTGATGTTGGAGAGCTAATGTTTGTATCTGCCAGTCCTCAGGATAAAGACTGTTATCCCACCAGTCCTCAGCCTCCTCTGCCAGCATATGCGTACCAAACTGGACCTGTTACGCATCAGTGCACGCCATAACTCGGAAAATCTTCTCAATCACTTTCAGCCACTTCTGCGCACCATCAGGGTCATGAGTACCCACAAAAGTCGGCAGATTGTTCCTCTGAAACTTTCCCAAAGCACGAAACTCATCTGGAGGTCCATCATTCTGAGCCGTCACTTGGGCAAGTGATTCCAGCGCATCAGCAGTATCATGATCATTCCTTCATGCCATCTACAACAACCAATAAGGTTAGAAGGAAACAACTCATGGATAGTGTTCTCACACTATCGATTGATAGGGGATTAACAACATAAACACTTGGCCAGATGGACCGACCTGCTCTGATACCACTAATGTAACACCCTTTTTCTACCCCAAAAATATCAAGGCAAAATAACACATAAATCAGAGTGAATAAATAAATCTCATTAAAAAGCCACTAAAAGGGCGTACATTTCTCAAAGTCATCAAAATAGGTCCATACTCAGTAACTACGGGTTTTTCCCAAAATACATCAAAACATCATAAACAGCAGAATTCAAAACATAATTCAAAGTTTTCCTCAAAAAGGGAAATTAATCAAAATAACATCAACGGTATAAAATCAACTCAAGGAACCCAACCCGATGTTACATATCAGAGAAAATACCCTCTAAGCTGACCAAAATACTAAAACGCTCAAAAACTTCAAAACTAACTCCTCGCATGCGTCCACGGCTAAACTAGATCATCTGCACGTTACCCACGTGGAGGTAACATTCAAACAGGCAGGGTGAGTAAAACAATTCATAATAATCAATGTATAACAATTAATGTATAAACGGCATCATAATCATATTCAACACATTCATATCCTCAATTATGCCTCAAAGGCCACAACATTATAATTTATACACAAAGGCTTATAAATGCAAATGCAACATAGACCCGATGCATGTGGTACCAATCATCACAGCGCGACGGACACTGGGCCATCAACCCTCCATAGATCCCCATCAATAGGATTGGAGCACATCAAAATACTTCACATCCACACAGTGGGATTGAAGCCAAAGCAATCGAATGCACATGAATGCATGATGCACACGTCACAATAATAATCCTCACAATACAGCATATGGTGCATCATCATTCATCATACTTATCATCATCACATAACATCATCATATCTCATGTTATCACATAGTCCATCAAATCATGGTAATTTCATCATATTAACTCAATTGATACATCATAGAAAACTATCATACCTCTTGTACACATCACCCAAAACCCACTGTCATACTCGGGGTAATCCATCTCAGAAATCCCAGAACTACACATCAAGCCATCGCTGCAAAACGATCAATTTCGCGAACTCTGCTATGTTCGCTGGCTCGCTCGCTAGGAGAGTTGGTAGCGAGCCTTCGCTAGCTCGCTCGCTAGGAGAGTTGGTAGCAAGCCTTCGCTGGCTTGCTCGCTAGGCGAACAAAGCGATGACAGTAAAAACCTGTTACGACCAGAACAGATTCTTGTCAAAACACTCATACGATTCACTTACCCAATGCCCCCAAAACATCATTAAAACATCCCTAATGTCATACGGCGATAACGACACAAAATCTATGGTTTATTAGGCCAATCTGGCAACATTTGCACTGCCTAAATCACTATTCCCTGCAATTGCTATGAGTGCATCAGAGTTACTCACATTTGAACATTCATATTCCTACAGGGTCAAACCTATAATGATCCAAGGTTTTGGCCACAAAGGCCTAAGGTTTCCTAATTCTCATGTTTCACATCAAACAGTAGGAATACTAGCATTAACCATAACCCTCAAGGTTTCATTATCAGTTTCCCTTATTTTTCCACAATCAACCCAAAATACCTTAAATCATAAACCACATAAACCAAACATAAACACATCTAAAGGAATACATAGAAAACCATGAACAACGATACTCCCCATACCTTAGTCGATTCGCAGCTTTCACGATTAACTTCGGGATCTTCTGCCTCCAACCTTTCCTTCAGAGCTCTGGCAACCAAACTTTCACGGTTAACGCAAATGAATTCAAATTCCCTTTCAGAACACTATTTTGTCCAACCTAGTCTTGGGCCTCACAAATTGGGTTTTTCCCTCATTACCCTTACTAACTCCCTCAATTGCCCAAATTGCCCTTATTTCACTTATTTTCCATTTAATTAATAATAATACTAATAAATTAATATTATACGATATTAATCAAATAAATATCCGAAAATGCACATCTTTTCCAATATTCACAAAACCACCGGAAATTCACCGATACATGAATATTCTCAATTAAATAATTAATTAACATATTCCGATTAAATTTGGAGTGTTACATTGCCTAATCCAAGGAATGACTCTTTTGTTGACATCATGTCATTTGCATATTCATCTTTATCATCTTGTACATCTTTTACATGATTTTCTATCCTTAAGATGTTCACCTCTTAGGAAGATTCCCTTAGGTCAAATTCATTTGTAGATAATTCAGTTAGGGTTTTCCCTCTTCTCAAACTTAAAATCTCTTTCAATAAAAACCTTGACATTAGGTCATTGATTTTTCAAACTCTTTTTCTTAAAAAATACTTTAAGACATCTTAAGCATATTCAAATTCTTTTCACAAGACTAAAAGACACAAACCTTACTCAATCATTTTGCCACTTTGGCTTTTCAATTTAAAATATTTTTAAATAAATTAGACATTAATCATCCCAAGTTGAGATATAATTATCCTACCCCATGCCATTGTTGAGAAAGATGTCGATTCTTTTCCACTTGAGAGAGGTATGTGGCATACTTGTTATTTATACATCCAAGTTGGAGCCCTTCTCTAAATGTGAAGCAAAGACCCATCTTCCACATGTTTGTGGTGGATAAGTTGAGTATTCTTCTTAAGATGACAACTTATCTCTTCTCCATTAAAATCCACCATAACAATCCATTTCCCATTTATACCCCGAACTACGAGGTTTTGATCCTTTATCGGTACGTAGGCACAAGACTTCATGTCTTGCCAAACATAAAAAACAATAAAAAAAACACTTTTCTTCTAATCTCCCAATCAATCAATAGAAAGAAACTTTATCCAAACAAAAATACAACAGGAGTTTCCTATAGAATACTATAGATACTTAGAGTGCTAATACCTTCCCTTAGTATAACTAACCTCCGAACCTTAGATCTCTTTATTGATTTGTCTTTGCATTGTATATTTATGGATGATTCTTTATATTCACCTTCCCTTGGAAAAATTAAAGATCAGTGGTGATATCTTAAGATTTATGAGCCTAGCTAACTCATTAGCTATGATCTTCAATTCTCATCGTGACACTCACGCCCCGCAGATAGAGACTTTCCCTTGCCCAATCAGACTAGCTGAATAAGACTTTCAAAACTCAAGCACTTAAGAAATGAGACTTACGTGTCTTAAGTACATTGGCTCAAGACTTGTTGCTTGAATCCCAATGAGACAAGACTTTTGCTCAAACACATAGCAATAGACTTGATCTAAACTACTGAAGGCTCAACAAAATAGAGAACAATGTGTACATGATACAAGTATCAGAGGTACGGGAAATCATCATAACAAAGACCTAAAGCTCTTAATATTTCTAAGATATTCAATGGTAATAAATCTTAAGGCTTTTGCAATTACAACCTACAACAGAAAATCTGCATATTATAATAGAGTTGATAATTTTTTGATCTTACTACTCCTTCATTGAATCATCCTCGTTCAGATTGAAACTTGAATCTTCAACCATATTTATAGCCTTTGCAGAAACTATCTGTTGAAGAGGTAACTTGATCAAGTGTCTTTCCATTTACTCTATAGTACAAGAGACATTAAAGATTGATGCACAACAGATTCTGAATTTAGCGTGTAACACGTTTAACCTTTGAGTCTTCAAGAGGTTCTGTACTGATAGAGCCGTTGAGAGCAGATATATGTAGAGCATGCCAAACTTTCTCGAGCCTTACAATCTTGTAGACTCTAGTTGACAAGCTAATAAGACAACACAATTTGTTTTCTGCAGTACAGACAACCACAACTTTATCACCAACTTTGAATGGTACCATATGCTTATATACAATTACCAAGTGTAGTAACTCGTCTGAATGTTGAGGCCGTCAGCTCATAGTTTGCATCAAGCCACACTAGCAATTGTTCTTCAAACTCATCCACCAGAAGCTAGCAATGAAGCAACTCCCAAGTGTGTTTATGAAACACAGATTCTAATTATTTATGTATAATGATGTATAACCTGCATAAATAAAACACATCAAATAAAACATTTTTCTTTCAATAGTTTTGTTATCGTTAAAACTAAAAGAGAATATGTCATGAACAAATCTTGTTCTAATAATCTCCCCCTTTTGATGATGACAAACACAAGTATTTAAAGGACAATGTTAGGCATTTAATTTTCTTTACAACAATAGGGTATGAGGTTTGTAAGCTCCTCCTGATTCTGATAGTCCAAAGCTGAGTTCTATTGACTCTAACATTGTCATACCCCATATTTGTCCTACCTGTGCATTATTTTCACATGTACTTCCATCCATCAATTGTGATTCAGTGGTTCAAGAATTGTTCAGTCACTTTATTCAGTTGCTTTGTGCAAAAAGCCTGGGTTTTGGTTTTGGATTAAAGTCAGGGTTGCACATCCATTTTGATCACCATTTTCTATTTATTTCTACCTATGTTTATCTGTTCTTAAAATCTGTTCTCCGACTATCCAATTCATATATGTACTTCCATATTATCCTTTTTATCATCATCTTTTTTTTTTCAATCCAATTACCCATTCTAAACTTCCATTTTTAATTTTTATCCATTCATGTCCATTTTACAAATTCCGATAATAGACTACATCCAAATCCATATTCATATTGTCCACATTTTAATATCCATTAATACCTATTCAAATTCCAAAACCTCATTTTACATATCCCTTTTTATCCTTATTTATTTTCTTTTCAAAACCAATTATCTACTTTCTAAAAAAATCAATTTTCAATATTCCGAAATCCATTTTTATTCTACAACCAAATAACTCCTTATAATAATAAAAGAAACGATTTCATTTCTAAACTTATTTTTATTTTTATTGTTAAGCCCATTCTTTTTTATGCTAAGACCAAAGATAGGGAGTTGACCTAAAATGAAGAAACAAGCTTGACCTAGCTATATATAAAAAGTGGCGCATATTTTCATGGAAAAAGTGGGGAGGAATCCTGTGAAAAGAACTCAGAGAGAAAACGACGCATCTTTGTCACCATCATTCTCCTTCTCACGCTTTCAATTAAAAAAATAAGACTCACCTTTACCATAAAATCATGTTTCGCTAAACCCTCATCTCCATTTTTTTTCTTCTGAAAATCCACCCTTAACACCTATCATTTTTTTCTTGGAGATAAACCTCCTTCTCCCACCCTTCATTCTTCATTTTCCAACAAGAGAAACTGCCGAAAAATCTCCGTGAACCACCACGGATATGCGCTTCTTTCCCAATTTTTCAACCATAAACCCACTCACACCGCCTTCTTCATCGTGGCACCACCATAATCCAAACACAGCTCACTCCATTTCCTTCACTCCATCACCTTCGTGTTCATTCACCTACTACGATTCAACCTTCAACCCACCATCGAAACAACACTCTTCTGAAGCTTCCAAGTACACTACATCGTGGGTTTCTTCGGCAACCACAACAACATCATTGTCGAACAACTTTTTCGACTCTGAATGTCTTCTCAATCTACTGCTCAACACCATAAGATCTTAAACCTCAAACGACCCTATTATCATTAGGTTGATAAGAAAACACCAAATAGTTGTTCCTTCGGCCAGGAATGAGGTGTTAGCTATCGTACCACCTAGGATGACAATAACCATTTGAGAATCTCTGCGAGGGCATACTCTGGCGAATCTCCCTGTCTGCTCCGACCATTATGGAAACATTGATGACAACAACAAACGCAGATTAGCAACATCAAGTCCATTTATTTCGACATTGCAAGTTTAGTTTTTGACAGCAACATAACTTGATTTCAGCAACAACACTACAACAACAACTCAGCAACGACATATTTTTGTCACACCTCTAAAGCAGCAATTTCTATTGTGCCTGTTCGGATCTTGTCACTACGGTTTTAGTGTGGTAATATTTCCTTTTGCAATTCAATTATGTCCACTGTTGTTGCGTAGACTAGTGGTTTGTTTCATTCAAAATCATCGAACTGCAGCTTTTGTGAGCATATAAATATTGTTTTGATATATGTTGTCTGATCATTGATTGTGTTTTATCTACAACGTTGCACTATATATTGTTGGTACTGATTTAAAATCTTACTGATATTGTTGTTGTTCAGTTTCGGTTCAACTCTATCCGCTCGTATTTGGCTTTTGATCTGATTTTGTGGGTGTATCGTTTCTGAATAGGCATTAATGTCAGATGGTAGTATGTTGATACTTATATGTTTTTTCTTAATATGTTATGTCTTGTTTGAATCTATGTTTTTTTGTTTGAATTAAAAAGGTTTGTTGCCAAATTGTGATTTAAGTTGTAGTGAACATATCATTCATGGGCTATGTAATATTTTTCTTTCTTGCATAAAGTTGTTGGATAAGATTGGTAAGATCATAATACTATGTTAGTCCTGCTTTGTTTTTTTTATAAAAAAAATATTTTCTTATATGTTTATTGAGGAGAAATAAATTAGAGATATTTGAACTGTGAAAGTAACAGACCCAATTTTTTTTATTAATTCCTCTTGCTTACTACCTTCCTCCTCTATTTCTATTCAACTAATCTTTTATTTTAGTTATCAAAAATTAATTGATTAAATGTTATTTTCAGTTGATTTTACTAATTAATTTAGTTGACTTGATTAATACATTGAAAAACTTTTAATTGATTCTGACTAGTCTAAACCAATTTTAATCGACCAATTCTAATTTTAGTCTAACTAAAAACCTTATCTCACTCAATTCAAATCTTTTTCCCGATTACAACAGAAAATAAATTATTTTCTTAATTAAATAATAAAAGGAGTAGGTTCTCGGGGTCTAGCACTCTTTGGGTCCTTGAACGAATGCTCTTGAGGCGCACGCCTTAGGTTGTGTTTGTTTCGTCTTTCATTTCTAAAAAATACTTAACTCTTTTCAAAACCTTTAATCCATTCCAACCCTAATTCGATTAAAACATTGAACCTGATTAAATCGCTCCTCAAATAGGACTAAGCAAACTATCTCATTCTTAATTAATAATGGAGATATTGAATTTTGAGGTCTAACACTTCTTGGGTTCTTGAATGATCGCTCTTAGGATGCACGCCTTGGGTTGTGATCGTTTCGATCTTTCATTTATAAATCACTCAATTCGTTAAAATACCTAATGCGACTAATCAAAATACCCTAATCATATTCAAATATTTTTCCTAATTAAATTACGAAAGAACTAAGTTCTTGGAGTCTTGCACTCCTTAGATTCTTGAGTGACCGCTCTTGGGGCGCACGCCTTGGGTTGTGTGTTGCTTGAACATTCGCCCCTAAAATACTTACCCTACTTATTTGGAAGAAGGAGTTCATTGTCCAACAAACACGATTTCATGATTAATTAGGCGAAAAAGGCGTCGTTGAGATCAAGCATCTCCATAATACCCCAATTAATTGGTTGCAAGGCCGATGTCTTGTTTATCGAATAATCGTCATTCTCCCTTAAAATACACAATTAATCGAACCTTATTATCTCGCTCCCCATGCGATCCAAACCCTAAAACACACTCAAATCAAATTTTCTTTTCTCAATCAAATCCCTAATACACTTTAATCTATTCAAATAACTTTTCGCAGAGAACATTGTTTAGTCCCTTATTCCGCGCATATAAATGTGTGCTTTAGCCTCCCCTAGCGAGCAGACAAGCCAATGTTTAGCAGTTAGAATGCGACCTAAACACTTGTTCATAAAATACACTAACCAACAAACTGTAGTCTTCCGAACTACGATTTCTCTAACTTCCTCATTGCATTATGAGGGTACGTAGGCATAGGATTGCGAGATCCTAGCGAGCTACCATTTTTTTAAATCTAAAACCTTTAACCATTGTCCCATGAACTACGATGCTCTGACTTTCCTATTGCACGAGGGAGTATGTAGGCACAAGGGCCCCAATCCTTCGCGATCACGCTAATATAAAAAACACTCATTTTCCCCTTATAAGCGAATCCTTAGAAGAAAACGAACAAACCAAGCTAGCTTTTCTTCCGAATCAAATCAAGAGGTTCCCGTTGAGTATAATAGACATAGACGGTGATAATACCTTCCCTTTGCATAATCAATTTCCGAACCTAGAATTTGGTTGCAATGACTATGTTCTTATCTCTTCAAAGGCTTTATTGATATTTTCCTATTCCTTCCTTGGAATGAATAAAGTTCGGTGGCGACTCTGTTCAAACGTTTTTTCCATGTCCATCGCGAGGATCGTATTTTTCGAGGTACGACAGATGGCAACTCTGCTGGAGATCATGCATTGCCCTATGCAAGAGAGAGTCAAGCCTAACTTGACTCGAATCGAGAGTGTAACTTCGCTTGGTTTTTTTATTCTTAATTGTTTTCTCCTATTGCTTATTTACTTGCTTTTACTGCTTTCCTTTATTATATGTTATTTTTCATTTTTGTATGTGGGATTCTGGGATGATATCACAAGTAAGACTCTATACCTGAGTCTTGGAAAAAGAAGAGGGAACATTTAGCTTAGATTTTGGAATTAATTAGTGCTAGTCCCCAAGGACTCGCTCCTTGTGTGCCTAACATGAAAGCATCCCCCAAGAGTAGACCTTTTCGTAGATCTTGTTGTAACGCATATATCCTGTCACGCGACTTGATTCATGAAGGGTCCATGACTCTAGGAGCCACTCTTAGAACCAATTTTTGTATCGGTGGTCGTGTAAGCATCCCTTAAGAGTAGACCTTTTCGTAGATCTTGTTGTAACGCATATATCCTGTCACACAACTTGATTCATGAAGGGTCCATGACTCTGGGAGCCACTCTTAGAACCAATTTCTGTATCGGTGGTCGTGTAAGCATCCCCTAATAGTAGACCTTTTCGTAGATCTTGTTGTAACGCATATATCCTGTCACACGACTTGATTCATGAAGGGTCCATGACTTTGGGAGCCACTCTTAGAACCAATTTCTATATCGGTGGTCGTGTAGTGTTAGTCTCCGAGGACCCGCTCCTCGTGGGCCAAACATGAGGACGCTGCTTAGGAGAGACCTTTTCGTACTCTCGTCATAATGTAGCTAGCCTGTTGCATGATGTTGATGCGATTTGTAACACCCATTTTAATTATTTAGTCTTTTCGGTGTTATTTTACTTCGGCGTGTCTTTTGTGGGGATTATTTAAGAAGTTATAGCCTTTAATATTAGTATACTATAATTGATAATGATAATAATTTGATAATTAATAGTAATAATAATAATATTATTATTATTATTATTATTATTATTATTATTTATATTATTGGAATTATTATTGGAATAAAGAAATGAGGAATTAGAGTTATAAGGGGGTATTAGTAAGTTTTGGAGAGAAGAAAAGGAAGAACACGGTCTAGTGGGAGAAAAATTGAGGAAGAAGAACAAGAGGAAGGA
The DNA here is from genome assembly GCA_963859935.3 of Lathyrus sativus. NCBI lineage: Eukaryota > Viridiplantae > Streptophyta > Magnoliopsida > Fabales > Fabaceae > Lathyrus > Lathyrus sativus. Next base: position 194,149,261 of record OZ012740.1, read on the forward strand.
GAAGAAGGCTAGGCTGTCAGATTCTTGGGAATTCTTCAACGATCGAAGCGATTAATCGAGGTAAGGGGGAGAAACGGATTGAAATTGGTAATTGCATGAATTGGGTAGTTGGGGATTCCTTAACCCCATAGGGATTTGATGATTATGATTAGGATGTTGTTGTGTTTCTGATTGTTGTTTCCATGGATGAATTATGCTTATGTTGTTATGAATTGGTAAAATTCTGTTATTCCAGCCTTGCATGTGATTGTGTAGGAATTGTTGGGTGTTCTGAGTAGTTTACCGTTTAGGTCAAAAATGATTTAATCGGTAGAGTTGGTGTTTTATCGGGTAAAGTCTGGAATAAATACTGTGTTTTAGTCGTAGAATGCTAGGCTAAGACTACTGGGACAGGTTTGGTGAGAATCTGATGGGTTTTGAGCTTTTGATGAATTTTTAAACAGTGAGGGTTTTGTGAAATCGCAGACATTTGCCAGCATCTTCGCTAAGCGAGCTAGTAGCGAGCACTCGCTAGGAATTCGCTAGGTGAGATGGGAGTACTTCCAGTAGCCACTGTCTGCCTTCGCTAGCGAGTTCGCTAGGCGAGTGAGGCAGCGAGCGTTCGCTGAGGCTTCGCTGGGCGAGTAAGCCAGCGAGCGTGACAGGAACGTGATTTTGTGTTGTTTTACTTTGTGATTCGCTTTGTAGGATTCCTTGGGTTGTGATAGGAAGAGAGGTGGTGTTTAATGGCGAAGCGTGTGTTGAAAGGTGAAATTATGGAATATAGACTTTAATTGACATAATTAAATGATGGGTAAGATATATATATATATATGTGTGTGTGTGTGTGTGTGTGTGTGTGTGTGTGTGTGTGTGTGTGTGTGTGTGTGTGTGTGTGTGTGTGTGTGTGTGTGTGTGTGTGTGTGTAGGTGTGTGTGTGTGTGTGTGTGTGTGTGTGTGTGTGTAGGTGTGTGTGTGTGTGTGTGTGTGTGTGTGTGTGTGTGTGTGTGTGTGTGTGTGTGTGTGATGTATGGTGATATGATCAGTAGGATCGTGTGCACTTAGTGTGCCTAATGTTTGTGTGTTGTGAATTTGGTGTTGTGCATAGCATGGTGTCTTGGTAGGATGGATCATGTCTCAGGAGGAGCGTAAGTGATCCATCCGTACTCCTTTGTGGAGAATTGCGGAATTCAATCATGTCTCAGGAGGAGCGTAAGTGATTCACCAGTACTCCTTTGTGGAGAATGGTGGGAATAGATCATGTCTCAAGAGGAGCGTAAGTGATCTATTCCGGCGTTCGAGTGAATGAACCAATGAATCGGTACTGCATGTATGTGTTGAGTTGCATTCTTGCATTATTGTATGTTGTGTGTATGATTGGACAGTAGGTCGTGTTTGATGTTGGTGGGGTGATGATTTATATATTTACTGCCTTTTATTCATGTATTTTATTACCGATAATTTTGATCATGTTTTCTCACCCCTTTGTTGTTATTGTGGTATGTGCTTCTTTGGAAGTACAGATAATCCAGGTGCGTAGCTAGCTTGGATAGTGGTGTGCGAGTCGAGTCCTAGGATGCTATGATACGTAACACGGGACTTGGGAGTTTATTTGTTTTATGATAAATTTGTTTATTCATGTGACGTATCTTATTTTGATGAATTCTCTTAATGAATATTTTATGTAAATTGGCGGATGGCCTAGAGTGATGTACAAATGATTGTTTCCGCTGTATATTTTGAAAACCATGTAATGAAGTGTTTTGTTGAATTTTGTGAATGTGATATCCCACTTTTAATGGAAAACTCTGATATTTATTTGATTTAATTGTATTTTATTTTAATTTTGGGTAGTGGGGTGTTACAGGATGGTATCAGAGCAGGTCGGTCCGTCCGGCCAGTGTAGTAGTTGAGTTTGTCTTTAGGATAGAGTTGGTGTGCCCTTTTAACCTAGTGTTGTTATGGTTGAGCAGTATGGCAGGGAGGAATGATGCTGCTTTGGCTGCAGCTATGTAAGCGATGGCGCATGTGGTTGCTAATCTGAACCAAGCTGCGAGTGCGCAATTCAGAGATTTGGCATAGTTTCAGAGTAACAAGCCACCGACGTTTGAAGGGGGAATTTTGGATCCTGAAGCTGCACAGAAATGGCTGAAGGCAATTGAGAAGATTTTCAGGACAATGGGTTGTAATGATGAGCAAAAAGTGAGGTTCGGTACTCACATGCTGGAAGGTGAAGCTGAGGCTTGGTGGGACAACAGTCGCCAGAAATTGGAGGCTGCAGGAACTGCAATTACTTGGGATGTGGTTCGAACTGGTTTTCTGGAAAAGTATTTTCCAAAAGATATACGAAGTGCTAAAGAGATAGAGTTTCTGGAGCTGAAACAGGGTAATCTGACTGTAGCAAAGTATGCTGCCAAATTTGAAGGGTTGGTACAGTATTGTCCTCATTACAATACTGAAGAGGCAATGACTTCCAAGTGTTTGAAGTTTGAAAACGGGCTGCGTCCGGAGATTAAGATGGGGATCGCTTGTCAGAAGATCAGGAATTATCCTGAGCTGGTATGCAGAAGCAGAATTTATGACAATGACAACCGGGCCAGGATTGCACACTATAAGGCTGTAAATGACCGTAAGGGTAAACAGATATTTGGTGGTACTCCTTACAGTGTTCCTGCTGATAAGGGAAAACATAAGGTTGTTGCTGATAAGAAGCCCAAAGAAGGGAGAGCGTCTGCTGGTGTGAAGTGTTTCCGATGTGGTGGTGCGGGGCGTCGTGCTAATGATTGTCCTGATGAGGTGAAGAAGGGTTTCAAGTGTGGTAAGTCGGGCCATGTGATGGCGGATTGCAGGGCTGCTATGCCTACCTGTTATAACTGTGGTGAGAAAGGTCATATCAGTACCCATTGCAAGAAGCCGAAGAAGTCTCAGGCGCCTCAGGCCAGCGGTAAAGTATTTGCTGTGGTAGGAACTCAATCTGCCGGCGAGGAGCGTTCTATCAAAGGTACTTGTTTTATCAATAACGTTCCTTTGACTGCTATGATTGATATGGGTGCAACCCACTCGTTCATTTCTGTTGATTGTGTGAAGAGATTAGGATTGGTGTCGTCTACTCTTGAGCATCGGGTGACTATTGAAACTCCTTCTATTGGTTCAGTGACTACTTCTTTGGTGTGTTTAAAGTGTCCACTGACTATTTTCGGTAGAGACTTTGGAGTAGATCTGATTTGTCTGCCACTTGGTAAGCTGGATGTTATTCTGGGTATGAACTAGTTGGAGTTCAACCGAGTCTACATTAATTGTTTTCGGAAGGTGTTGTTATTCCATACTCCAAAAGAGGAAGCATTGGCGGATTCCTTGTCTAATAAGGAATTGAGGACCTTGTTAGAGGACGAAGCTAAAATGTTTGCTTTATTTGCATCATTATCTGTTGACAACAAGGCGTCAATAAAAGAGTTGGCAGTGGTGAATGAATTTCCCGAAGTGTTCCCTGATGATATTATGGAATTGCCTCCGACAAGAGAAGTTGAGTTAAGAATTGATCTTGTTCCTGGTACGAGACCTATATATATGGCGTTGTACAGGATGTCGATAGTAGAGTTGGCTGAATTGAAATCTCAAATTGGAGAATTGTTGGATAGGAAGTTTATCAGACCGAGCGTGTCGCCGTGGGGAGCTCCAGTGCTGTTGGTAAAGAAGAAGGATGGTAGTATGTATTTGTGCATCGATTCTCGTCAGTTGAATAAGGTGACCATTAAGAATAAGTATCCTCTTCCAAGGATTGATGATTTGATGGATCAGTTGGTGGGAGCTCGTGTGTTCAGTAAAATTGACTTGAGGTCGGGTTACCATCAGATCAGAGTGAAAGAGGGTGATATTCAGAAGACGGTGTTTAGAACTCGTTATGGACATTACGAATATACTGTAATGCCTTTTGGAGTGTCTAATGCACCAGGAGTGTTTATGGAGTATATGAACCGAATATTCCATTCTTATCTGGATCAGTTTAGTGTTGTGTTTATTGATCATATACTGATTTATTCTAAGTCTGAAGAAGAGCATGCAGGACATTTGAAAATTGTGTTGCAAGTGCTGAAAGATAATAAGTTGTTTGCTAAACTATCAAAGTGTGAATTCTGGATGAAGACTCTGAGTTTCTTGGGGCATGTGATATCTGGTGACGGTGTAGCGGTGGACCCATCGAAAGTGAGTGCATTGCTGCAGTGGAAACCGCCGAAGACAGCAACGGAAATCAGAAGCTTTTTGGGTTTGGCAGGTTATTACCGAAGGTTTATTGAGGGGTTTTCTAGTTTGGTGTTGCCATTGACCCAATTGACGAGGAAGGATCAAGTTTTTATGTGGGATGCTGCTTGTGGTGAGAGCTTTGAGGAACTGAAAAAGAGATTGACTACAACACCGGTGTTAATATTGCCGAATCCGAGTGAACCTTTTGGGGTATACTGTGATGCGTCTAAGATGGGATTAGGCGGGGTTCTTATGCAGAATGGTAAGGTGGTGGCATATGCTTCACGGTAATTGAGAGTGCATGGAAGGAATTATCCTACCCATGACCTTGTATTGGCTGCGGTAGTTTGTGTTAAAGATCTGGAGGCACTATTTGTATGGTTCGAGATTTGAGGTGTTCAGTGACCATAAGAGTCTGAAATACCTATTTGATCAGAAGGAGCTAAATATGAGACAGAGAAGATGGTTAGAATTCTTGAAGGATTACGATTTCAGTTTGAGTTATCATCCAGGAAAGGCGAATGTAGTAGCCGATGCTTTGAGCAGGAAAACAATTCATATGTCGGCTTTATGTGGTAAAAGAAATGGAGCTAATTGAGCAGTTCAGAGATTTGAGCATGGTTTGTGAGTTTACGGCAGGTGGTGTGATGTTGGGCAAGTTGCAAGTGAAGAATGATTTCTTGGATATGATTAAAGAGAACCAAAAGCTAGATATGAAGTTAGTAGATTTGATGCCTGGAGTAGGAAGTGACTCTGATGGTGATTTTAAGTTAGATAGTACAGGTGTGTTGAGATTCAGAGGCAGGATTTGTGTGTCGGATAATGATGAACTGAAAAAGTCAATTCTGAGTGAAGGACATCGTAGTAGTTTGAGTATCCATCCGGGAGCTACGAATATGTACCACAATTTAAGGAAAATATTTTGGTGGTCTGGTATGAAAAGAGATATAGCTCAATTTGTTTACGCCTGTTTGGTATGTCAGAAATTGAAGGTGGAACATCAGAGACCCTCTGGAATGATGCAACCGTTGAAAATTTCGGTTTGGAAATGGGATTGTATAACCATGGATTTTGTGACAGGTTTGCCGAATACGGCGAGAGGATTTGATGCTATTTGGGTGATTGTGGATCGACTTACGAAGTATGTACATTTTTAGCCGATCAATATCAGTTTTCCATTGGAGAAGCTAGCAGAGATTTATATTCGGGTAATTGTGAAGTTGCATGGTGTTCCGTCGAGTATTGTGTTGGATAGAGATCCGAGGTTTACTTCAGAGTTTTGGAAGAGTTTACAGGAAGCTTTGGGTACTAAGTTGAAGTTGAGTTCAGCTTACCATCCGCAAACTGATGGTCAGTCAGAGAGGACTGTTCAGTCGCTGGAGGATTTGCTAAGGGCTTGTATGTTGGAAAAGGGTGGTGCGTGGGATACTCATTTACCGTTGATCGAGTTCACGTACAACAACAATTACCATTCTAGTATCGGAATGGCACCGTTTGAAGCTTTATATGGAAGAAGATGCAGAAATCCTCTGTGTTGGTATGAGACGGGTGATAATGTAGTATTGGGGCCGGAAATTCTGCAGCAGACTACTGAGACAATTCAGATGATTCGTGAGAAAATGAAAGCATCTCAGAGTAGGCAGAAAAGTTATCATGATAATCAAAGAAAAGAACTGGAATTCAGTGAAGGAGATCATGTGTTCCTAAGAGTCAACCTAGTGACTGGTGTGGATCGTGTGTTGAAGTCCAAGAAGTTGGATCCTAAGTTTATTGGGTCGTATCAGATTTTGCAGAGAGTTGGTGATGTGGCTTATAGGGTGGCGTTGCCGCCTGAATTGTCAAATTTGCATGACGTGTTTCATGTGTCATAACTTCGAAGGTATGTCTCGGACCCATCTCACGTGATTCAAAGAGATGAAGTTCAAGTCAGGGAGAATCTTACCGTTGAGACGATGCCGTTGAGGATCGAGGATCGTAAGATGAAGCAACTCCGAGGGAAGGAGATATCTTTGGTGAAAGTGGCTTAGGAAGGTGCTGCAGGAGGCAGTGTGACCTGGGAATTGGAAAGCAGGATGCGGGAAGCGTATCCCGAAATGTTTCCATCAGGTAATTTTCGAGGATGAAAATAATTAAAGTGGGGGAGAGTTATAACACCCATTTTAATTATTTAGTCTTTCCGATGTTATTTTATTTCGGCGTCTCTTTTGTGGGGATTATTTAGGAAGCTATAACCTTTAATATTAATATAATATAATTGATAACGATAATAATTTGATAATTAATAGTAATAATAATAATATTATTATTATAGTTATTTATATTATTGGAATAAAGAAATTAGGAATTAGAGTTATAAGGGGGTATTAGTGAGTTTTGGAGAGAAGAAAAGGAAGAGCACGGTCTAGTGGGAGAAAAATTGAGGAAGAAGAACAAGAGGAAGGAGAAGAAGGCTAGGCTGTTGGATTCTTGGGAATTCTTCAACGATCGAAGCGATTAATCGAGGTAAGGGGGAGAAACGGATTGGGATTGGTAATTGCATGAATTGGGTAGTTGGGGATTCCTTAACCCCATAGGGATTTGATGATTATGATTAGGATGTTGTTGTGTTTCTCATTGTTGTTTCCATGGATGAATTGTGTTTTATGTAGTTATGAATTGGTGAAATTCTGTTATTCCAGCCTTGCATGTGATTATGTAGGAATTGTTGGGTGTTCTGAGTAGTTTACCGTTTAGGTCGAAAATGATTTAATCGGTAGAGTTGGTGTTTTATCGGGTAAAGTCTGGAATAAATAGTGTGGTTTAGTCGTAGAATTCTAGGCTAAGACTACTGGGACAGGTTTGGTGAGAATCGGATGGGTTTTGAGCTTCTGATGAATTTCTGAACAGTGAGGGTTTTGTGAAATCGCAGACATTCGCCAACACCTTCGCTGAGTGAGCTAGTAGCGAGCACTCACTAGGAATTCCTAAGGCGAGTTGGGTAACGAGTACTTTCAGTAGCCACTGTCTTCCTTCGCTAGCGAGTTCGCTAGGCGAGTGAGGCAGCGAGCGTTCGCTGAGGCTTCGCTAGGCGAGTAAACCAGCGAGCGTGACAGAAACGTGATTTTGTGCTGTTTTGCTTTGTGATTCATTTTTTATAGGATTCCTTGGGTTGTGATAGGAAGAGAGGTGGT